>VZSV01000062.1:1786419-1796548 GCA_013398735.1 Nothocercus julius | reverse complement strand
CCTCTAAGAAGGAAGAGGATCTCTAGAAGTTTCCCATGTTAAAGTACTAGACCAGATGGCCTTATATACCTGAAATAACACAGCCTAAGGCCTAGTAGCCGGATGCACTCCAGCTCACAGTTCCTTCCCAGTGCGTGTGAATGCATTCAGTGTGTAAACCTTTAACCAGGATAGCAGTATTGAAACACTTAACTAGGCAGAACCAACTGTTGCAAATTTAATGATACTAGAAACCAGAACAGCTACATCTGCAGTCCTTTCCAGGCAAAATGCCTCACTGGTGTTAGGATCTCAGCCTACCTTCACTTAATGAACTCGGTCAGGCGCTGATTGATATCTCCATAGCACTCTCTGTGGACTTCTACATTTCAAATTTTTAGGTGATATTCACCATATTGTATTTTTCCAGCTTCACTGAATCCAAATGATCTTACTATGTGAGACTTGATGGTAGTTAAGTCTAATTTCTTCCTAACTTGAATGCAGTGATCATCATTTTTGCAGACTGGAATTTCCATTTATAACTACTACTTTTGTGGCTTCCATTAAGGATGAACCGTACAGTTGTCCTAAGGAAGTGCAATAAGCAATAAAATAAACTAGCCATCTCAGACGATTTTGGTGAAACACAACAAAAGATTTTGGCACTATGAGAATTCACATAGGTAACATCCATTCCTGGTACTATAATAGCGTTTTAACTAATAACTCTTTGTACAGTAATACAAATAAATAGCTGATGGTTTTTCACTAGGCATGTTTCAACTCTCTTGTCAGATAACTGTTTCAACTCTTGCACACTCAGAAATACTCATGAAATAGAAAAATAAGAGCCGCCTTAAAGGTAAATGTTACTCTATAATTAGTCAAATTAACTAGAAATAAACAGAGTTCATCCTACATGTTATCAGATGAAAGCAAGAGATCTGGGGTGGCTTAAGTGTTGCCATCGCTTTGTTAGAGACTTCCATGGCCTCTGGCAAGGTACAGTAACTGACTGTGTGTGTATGTATCTGTTTCTCTACTCTGACTGAGCAAAATGACATAGGTGTTTAAGAAAAAAATTAATGAACTAAATACATAAGTTTTCTGTCCACTAGATTTTGCTGTTTCTGCTTACTGGAAGTATCTTTCATTGTCAGATTTGTTTGCCATGGAGGTTTTGTGGGCTATGATGAAATCTTTCTTTTCTCTGTGGTAATAACCATGGTTCTGAAATTTTTTGCAGTGTATTTTCTAATCCTCCTCATTCTCACAGCCCTTTTCTGAATGGCATCTTATTTTTCCAAGGTCTGTCTTGCAGCGCAAAAGAAGCAAATTATTTCTCCATCTCGGTTGCATCTTGTGGACATTTATGCAGGCATTGTATTAGTCTTTGAACTAGCCCTTGAATCCAAGTGGTTTTTCATCAACCCATTCATCACGATTAACCATCCTTGCCGCTTTCTAGGATTAAATGAACCACTTTGTAAGAAGATATATGGTAACTACATCCAGCTCCTACCCAGTTAGCTGGGCAGATATAGTCAGGTCTTGTTTGCGCGGGCAGTGGTTCCAGGTAGACTCTGCGCAGTGACAGGCGTATATCTGGCACAAACTACTGTGACAGCTACTTAGAAATGAACAGGCTGTTTGTTTGAAAGGATGAAAAAGGAGCTGGCAGTGCGATAAAAAGTGGGCACTTGCATGTGTGACACTGAAGTATCCAGGCCTGATTTGTTCAGAAATATCCCATCTGTAGTATGGGACCATGACTTCTTTTGTGTGTGCAGCCACCACTTCATTAATGTTGGGACAGTCTGACAGATGATGTAGATATGCAACTAGATAGAGATAAAACTTTGCTTTTCTTTTTTTTTTAAAAAAAGCCGGCATTCTATACAGTAGTTATTTGAGCTATTATGGTAGGCCTTATAGGTCACAAGCCTTTTTTTGTCCAAGTCAGAAACCACTTTTCAGTTTGTCTCATTTGTTGCTTGAAAGTGCTGCCAATACCTCATGAACATTGGTCCCACCAGCATCTCAAAACTTTATTGCTATAGTCAGTGCATGATCCTGCTACCCTTTTGCTGGACTTGTTTGCATTCATGAGTTTCTTTTTAACTAGATCAGCTGTGGGAAGATTATCTTCTTTGCTGTCTCCTATGCTCTTTTCCATATTTTTTTCCAAGGAATTTTCTCTTTAGAATGCTAAAAATTCTCCACAGATAAGTTCTCCTCACCTTGTCCTCTTAAATCCTTACAAAAAATGGAATATTTTGAAACAAACTGATCTTACTTGCTAGAAAAGCAGCAAAATCCATTCAAGACTATTTACCTCTATCCATTACCAATTATTAAAAACCTCGGAGATCAAAAAGAGATCACAATATATTTTTTCTTAACTTTCCTAATTATTTCACATGCAGAAATATGCCAAAATAGTATAATTAATAATTGATTTTGAATACTATACATATAAATGCTTATGTTGTGGGAAAAGGGCTAAATACTACTGGGAAAAGCCATTTTTAAATGAATTTTGTTTGCAAATTTATTGTATATGCATTTTCAGTTCATCTGTTTCCAAAACTGATACTGTGAGCCTGGGGACTGAGTAAAATTGCCATAGCTTTTTTTCTTGCATGAGATGTTTAGTAAGTTGTGGAAAAGGCATTTATACTCCTAAAGTGGAGTTGACCCAGAATGTGAGTGCCACAATTCTGGGAAAAAAAATATCTGCAAAACCCCAAGCTTAACTATAGAATTATGTCCCAGTTATCAGCAATTTTAGGTCCTAAATACCTAAATTCTTATTTTCACCATGCTTGGAAGTGCTCCAGCCTTGACGCTGAGCATATTTCGCACTTCTTCTCTGTTCTTTCAAAGTGTTTTGGGGAGTTTACCATAAGTAGGTAGTGTTTAACTGTTCTCACTGTAAGGTCTTGGTCTGAGGGGTTTTTCTGATAATAAGTCCGATGGAGAGGACTCTGCACCGAATGTGCCAATGCCTCTTTTCCCTTGTACTGATAAGAGGAGATGTTAGTGATAATATGCTAACAAGTGGGTGGTTAAAATTCAAAATGCTGTGCATGTACAGATACAAAGAGAAAATGAGTGTGGATCTGGCCATTGAATATTTAGGGCTCTTTGTTCACTTCTGGATCTGTGTGACAGTATCCTGTAACGTTCCCATTTAATCTCTGATCTTGAGTGCTGAAGTGTCTGGATAGAACTTGTTTTTAGACAAACTTCTAGAGACAGCTTAAAAAAGATCAATTTAAGAGATTGGGAGCTTAATTTCCAAGCAGCGTAGCATGAGATCATGCATGAGTAAATCTAGTTCAGGCTTCTGTCGAAGTAAGTAGGCTTATGTGAAACACAAAAAGATGCTTTCAGTCCAAGTTTCTCAGTGACAAATAAAAACCTCAGTTCTGCAGTTATTTGTACTGATCCATTTGAACTACTCTTGAGGATTGAGTCTTGCTCACATAGAGAGGGGAAAAAAAAAAAAAATTGTCAAGTGCTTTGGGATTATTTCTGTTGTAGTTACCCAGTTGCTATATAAGTAATTGCAAGTAAAATATTGGATGAAATGAGTGAAAGTTTGACGTTGTGTGGAGAGGTCAGTTTTGTAAAAGACCTTCCTTTTACAGTAGTGGCCTACAGCAGCTACCTAGAGCTTCATTCTGGAGTTGAAGCTTGAACTGTATCTGTTACAGTGTTTGCAATAAACCACTTGTCCTGCGTGCTCTGTACTGAAAGTGAGATTATTAAGAGCCACCGTACTTGTATCTTTTGTGTCAGAAGAGCTCGGGAGCAAACATGCAAGAGGACTCAGAGCAGGGAGGAACGTCCCTGATGTAACACAGCTCCATCACAGCATGGGACCAAGAGCTGCCTGTTTCCAGTCCAGCACCAGACTGCTGCTGACCATGCAGAGCAGCTGGGACACGGACTGCCAATAATTTGGCCGGCTCTGGTGTGTGAAATGGAAGTGCATCCTTCTGTGTTGTCCTTGTGTAACTTCCTCCCATGGGCTCATATTCTAGAAACTCCTGTATTTCTGTGATCGTGAAGCATATGATGCATTAAAGGGCTAATGATTCTAACTTGTGATTGTCTAACATACTGCCAACTGTATCTAAATATTTTTGTATTTCAGGTGTTAGCTTCATTATATTAATTTTTGATCACATTATCTTTGAGCACTTGGGGTACTACTTGGCGTAGAAGCTGTTGAATTGTTTTCTTAAGTTTGAACTGTATTTTGGCACAAATGAAATGACTTCAGAACCCTGCTGGTATTTCTGTGAAAGGACCGTGTTACGAGCTCTACATGGAGATGAATGTAAAGGAACTAGCATTTACTTTCGGTGTGGTTATTCTTACCTTATCCCACTGTTCTCAGAAACATTGTTTTTGAACTCGGCTATGCTTTATACTGACGTTCTTTATCCTGAAAGATATGATACCTCTAAAGGAATTACCTTTCTTTGTAATCATACATGTATCCTAATCCTCAGCTGGTGTAAATCAGAGTAACTACAGTGACAGCTTAAGATAGAGCCGATGGTGAATGTTGTTCATAACAGACTCTAATAAAACATTGCTGTCATATGAGTTATTCTTCTGTAATACACGTGCTACAGATAAGGTTTGCTGTAGTTCGCTTTCTAAATGTAAGCCATTAAGAAATTGGATAAAAGCCATGTCCTAAACACAGGAAAAAGGAATACTTAAAGTGACCAGCACAATCTACAGATAATTAACTTCAGTGGATGGTTGGTTGCAATTGTTTAATAGCCAAACACTAAATACTAGTCAATTAAAAGGTTATAAAATCTTGTTATTGAGTACATTTAATGTATATTAGATTAATATTTCTGTGCAGAGTTATGCATCTCATCCATTCATAAACTATGCTCTTAATGCATACCAAAGTGTGAACGTGCATAGTATTATGATTTTACTGACAGTAGTGACATCTGGATGATTGCATCCTTGAAAACAGACTATATAAAGTAGTAATAATTTGCTAATCATTAAATGTAGTTCATATTTCTACCTTTCAGTGACTGGAAGTAAAATGAGATATTTATTGGGGGGGGGGGTATATAAATTTGAGTAACTTGGATATTAAGCCATATTTAACAACAAATGTGTTTTAGGCTTTTCTTTAATGTTAAAGAGAAGAAAATGAGATATCTACAAAAGCTGTGCTGCTCTGGACAGATTTGTAAAAAGAAATGCAATTTTTATTGTGTTGCCTACTATGCCTCCTTACGTTGTCCAGCCCCTTTTTCACCTAGTAAAAATTGCAGAGTGTCAGCTATTAAACACTGTTAGTAACTGTGGCTAGTGCAAAAGCATTTTTATGTGGCTACACTGAACTGCTGTCAAATCTCTAGTTTGTGTTGCTGGACTTTTCCGCTTTTGATCTTGTGTTGAAGTTCTGGTATGAACAAAACATTGAATGGGAAAAGAAGTAGAAGAGAAATAAATAAAGGGAGAATGTAATAGAAAAGAGAAGGAATGAAGAGCAAATAATATAATAAGATGTATGTGAGAGGTTTGAGGACAGGAGCTTTTCCCAGACTTACTCTTTTGCTCTTTGTCTGTTTTCATGGATCTTGAATTTTCAGTTGAATTCTAAGAGGTAGAAATGTTAAGATAACTGTTCCTGCTCAACACTGAGATTCACAGACCTTCTGTGGAAATCAAGCCTCCGTGTGTTATTTTACCACAAATCCTGAAATTATACAAACCGTCTAGAGTTGTCGGTCTTGCCTTTATTTTGTGGTTCCCTCAGGAGCCTGAGTCACCGTCTTAAAACGTCCCACACCAGGATGTTGAACACTTCACGTCCATGATTCATATGCATCCTCGCTGCTTTCTCACCACTTTTTTACCCGTGAGCAGATTTGCATTACAGCTTCCACAGTTTTCTGCTGCTGTATATTTAAAAGATCCTCTTTTTACTCTTTCAGTAGTTTTCCCCTCCCCTTGCTTTATAATACCACAGGTCTATAGCTATTCTTCATGTCTACCAGGAGTGTCCCTTCTGGACATCATAATGTAGTCAACTCTAAAGTGTATGATAAGGTATATGCCAATGGTGATAAGACATCTGTGCTCTTCCAAATATTTTATGTGCCTTTGCCATGTTCTTGCCCTACCCTTAAATTTGTGTGAGATGAGTCAAAAATTCATAGTGCGTTTCTTGCAGAGCCATATGCAGCACTGTGAAGAAACATTCCTCTTAAAAATATTGAGTAATCTCAGGCTTTCATAGTGTCAGGTGGGCAGAGTTCTCTGGAGACAGCTGCATGGTTTTTGTATTTGTTGCCTATTTCTAAATGATTGTTGAAGTTTTAAGTTCCTTTTTTGTCAATTCTATATTGAAATTCAGCCACGTGTATTTCTTATTAGCTACTGACTGTTTGGGTTTCACTGTTTTATATGCCTTTTGATAAGGACTTTGTTTTGGTGCTATTAGTATGTCACTTCTCTCTGTGCTTTTTTGGCCCTGCAGCCTTATTTCCCTTGTTTAAAAATTATTTTCACTTTGTCCTGCCTGTGACTTCTTCCTATTTCACTGCTTTGGGTTCTTCCTGTCTTCTACCTTCCATCCCTTCAAATCAAGATTGATTTAAGCTATTTCATTGGTCATGATATAGTTTTCTTTTGAGCATGTCATGTTTAGAGATTCGTTTTCTAGTAGAAGAGGGCTTACTCTGAAAAGTTTTATGGCAGGTAAAGGAAGGTAATATATCTGATGAAGCTTCTTGGAAGTGACTCTTTCCTTCCAAGTGAGACCCCAATCTGTAAGATTCAAAACCATCCTTTTCGTCACAAATCAGGGACCTTACTCATTTCTCTCCTGCCCATGCTTCGTTCTTTTTGTTTTCTCCTGGCAGTGACAGTGGGTTTCAACCAATTCTGAAACTCTGTTCTGTTCTAACCAGGACAAAGGAAAACACTTTTGTGTTATTAGGAAATAAAGAGAAATCAGCTTTAGTTTCTGAGGTAGTAAACCCTGAGGGCTTCCTCTTCACTGAGTAAAAGGTGGGAGTGGAAAGGAGGGCTCAATCGGAACCTCTAAACCACAACAGATGAAATCTGTCTTCTCCCCCACACAGTCGCTGCTTCAGGTAAAGCTGGAATGTCTGGTCTCCATTAGTATTTCACACACAGATAGATAGCATCTCTTATCCTGAAGGGACAGGAAAAAAAAATGCCCACCTTTGTAGCAGTGAAGATAAAGCCTTCACATATGAATCCTTGTGAGGTTTTTCTGCAAATTTCCATGAAATTTCTCAGGAAAACAAACCCCTCTTTTCCTGGGCGCTACGCAATTCTTGTGATGGAGAGGACTTCTCTTTGTGGAAGACTCTGTATATATGCATGTGAACTGATAAATATGTTTTTCCCTAGTCTTACTATAGGATATCCTTACTAAAGTTCAGACTTTTTTTACATTAAACTTGGTCTCTTCCTTCATGGAATGCATCAGTTACTGCCTCCTTTATTTATTTATTTTTTAAATGTACTGCCCTCAGTTCTTTAGCTTCAATAAGAAGTTGGCACTGAAAGTATAGATCCTGGCCTTATTGACCAGGGAAATGTCCCATAAGTCTTTATGCTGTAGGATCAGGCTTTAAAAAGCCCTCTGAGCAAAGCTACAGAACAAAAAACGCTTTCATCAATTTATAAAAGATTTTCTGAGGAAATCCTCACCATCCTGTGGTCCTATTCTGTGGTAGAGACCTGGAGCTAAGGAAACTAAGAGCACCAAGAGAGTTTTGGAAAATTTTAGCCTTGACTCTTTTTATAGTGTTTTTACTTATGTAACCTGGAGTTTGTAAACTGTTTCTCTGAACAGAAATTTTCATTCTGGGATAAGGCTAAACATGGTGCTTTACTGTATAAACCAGGGAAATGCAGAAGTGGCAGCTGAGTTTCTAGACTTAGGGGAAAACTTTGCATCACTGAGCAGACTTAAAACTGCAGGGTGTGTGGGGGGTTTTTTTGTTGTTATTTTTTGTTTTTTTTTTTTTATTTTATTTTATTTTTTAAGTATAACTGTGTTGTAAATTTCGTGGTAAACCCCTGAAACATATACCCTATTTTTATTCTGTGAAAACAGATTGATTTCTCCTGTCCCTGATAGTCTGTCTTTTAATTTTTCTCTTGCTTCCCAACTTGTTCTCTCTCTCTCTCTCTCTCTCCTTTTTTTTTTTTTCTTCCTTCTTCTTCTAATGGAGATATTTCTTTATCCTCACATCTGCTGTCTAGCCAGGGCATGATACCTTTTTTACCCTCTGCACATGCGGCCCTGTAAAAATGTGGCAGATTGCAGAGTTCAAGTGCTCCGAAATGTGAAGCGAAACAGCTGCCCCTAATCACTTGCACAAGGAAGGTTTTTGGAGCTTCAGTTTCAGCTCTCATCTGCCTGGAATTCTGTATTTCCTGTGTCCAGATCAAGTGGCAGACAATGTCAGAGGTCTTTGATATATGGGCACCATATTCACAGCCAGTGCAGGAGGCCCTTCTTTAACAGGCACAGCACATTTTTTAATGTGATATAATTTCCAGACAGTTTGTTTGCATTCAGGTAAGTAGCGTTTCTATAGAGTTGCCCACAGTTTTGAGAAGTCATTTATCAAGTTGGAGGTAATTCAGATTAATGACTGGGGTGTTTTTTAATGCATCACTCACCAATATAAAAGGACAAGCCACTTGCCATGTCAGGCATACAGCCACTTGCTGCAGATTCATTCCTGTCATTTTTTCATTCCACCTTGAGTGTCACCCCATGAGAACAGCCTCGGGAATGTGCCATAGCTTCACCTAAGTGGCCTTCTTGAGTTGCGTAGTCAGTCTTTTCAGTCATCTTAACTGCACCATATTGGCAAAGAGCTCATAGTGTGCTTATTTAGAGAATGAATCTAAAAGGATGCTTTGACCGTAGCACAAAGTCATCCTTATCTGATCAACCAACTGTGTGATAAATTGGCCTACCAAATAAAGTAGAATACCGTGTGTGAGCAAACTGTTTCCCCCTGGCTGATGTAAATCATAGAGTAAATCACAAATTTTCTGATTCAAGAACAAAGGCTAAAAAATAGGATTAATGGAAAACATACAAATAATGAAAAGCCAGCTTTCCTCTAATATCTAGTTGGCTTTGAGTGTCTTTCTGTTCAAGCTGAACACAATTGGTAAAGTATGCACGGATGAAAGGTGATACTTAGAGATGGAATCGTGAGAAATTGTGACTGAGCCTTCAAGAAAGGCTATTATTACTGAATGACCATTAAACGTATTTTAATGTATTGTCATTTTTATTTGTTTAGAGGTGATAAATTCCTGCTGGAATGATTTGATTTAACCTTTGCTACAAAATTTTAGCACTCGTCTTAGTGATCAGTGATGCTTTGGAATGTGAACTCTGTTAGATGGTAATACTTGGATGTTCAGTGCTTTCAGACCCAGTTCTGTTTATGGAGCATAAATGCAAATGCCAATTAAACTGCTTTCAGTTCTATCCTTCTGCTATTCAAGTGCAGGAACAATCATGTCTACCAATATTTAATGGCCTAATCCTAAACAGATATTGCCACAAGTACAGGCAATAGTCCTGGTAATGTGCTGTTAATTTTCAAGCATAGAGGCTGAAATGGACTATAGAGTTACTGAAAATGAATAGAAGTACATTTCCCTAAGGTAAAACACACTCAGTCTCTTGAGTAATGGAACTGGATTTTTTCTTTAGTTCTGTTTGGTGGGTTAAATCTGTGCATACCTCTACATTCATCCTTGGAATGCACCTGTTCCAACTTTTTCCTACTTTTCTGCCATAAGAAGCTTGTAGCTACCTTGTGTTCTTGTCACTGTGGAGCTAGAGTGGGGTAGAGCATTGAAGAGGGGCTAGTTATTTTCTTTTCCTCTCTACTTCAATTTCTTCCCAAGTTAGCTCCTTATATAACCATGCTTGTTGCTTTAGATCCTCTGCCCTAAAGTAAGAAGCTCAGAACTTGGTCTGCTCTTGATCCCTTCTATATACTGGAATTTAATACCATCACACCACATGATGGAAGTCAGGCATATATGCCACCCAAAAAAGAGAGAGAGAGAAAAAAAAAAA
>VZSV01000062.1:1739200-1780222 GCA_013398735.1 Nothocercus julius | reverse complement strand
TTTTTTTTTTTTTTTTTTTTTTTTTTACATATGACAAATTTCCCAAACACCCATATGTTTCAGTTTGCTATAAATAAAAGATATTCAAGTGACATAAATGTAGGTTTCTCGTTATGAGATATCAAACCATCACTGGAGGACATTACAGCATAATTAATATTTGTGCATTTTTAGTTTTTTTGTGGAGCTGGAGAAAAATGGCTGTGAGTAGTTACTGAGAATGGTTTGTAGCTGATGTAATAAGTTATATAAAAGAAGCAGTCTTGGGAGAAGAGGTATGTTTTGTTATGTTACCTCTTTGTTACAGATCATACCCCAGCATACTAATATATTGTCTTTATTTCCACTTCTTAAGGGGAAAAAATGTTTTAGTTCTAGTAGACCTGTTGAAATCAACTTTCACTTTTTTTTTTTTGTTTGTTTTTTTGTTTTTTGTTTTTTTTGTGTGTCAGGTGGGGTACAGTTAGAGCTACATTTGTCTGGAGCATTTTTGTGTAAGATTCTTCTTGTGTGGATTCTTCCATTATTCTTTCCATTATTTTCTTAAGACACTATTTTCTTCAGCATGCTGATATATAGCAGGCAGTTCAGTAGTGTGGGAATTCCTCATGACCTCATCTGTTCCAAACAATATTTGTGTGATGTTAGAATGTGTATTACTGATTTGGAAATACTGGTTGTGTTTGTCTAGGGCAAATACTTATATGACAATAATTGCATAGGAATTCCCAACTTTCAGGTCCAGTTGGAGTTTATAAACTCTGTAGGGTTTCCCTGGCGGTTTATAAGATCCAGAAGATTTCACGTGGATTTGACAAGCCCTCCGGAGTTCAGTAGATTTTATGGCCTCAATCGGAATTCCTGCAGTTTTATAAACCTTGTGTGGGTACATAAGTGTATTCAGCAGTCCATCAGGGTTTTATAAAACCATCAGAAGCTTTTATTCCTTGTCGTACCTATCCCCTTGCTTTTGGAATTTATAGCTTGAACAGACAAAACATACTTAACGTTTTGTAAGATCTCCCAGCCAGGGTTTACAAAAGTACAAAGTCCTTTTAATAATTCAGTTCACTTAGGTGTGTTTACCCAGGTAGTTCTGCTGTGAATGCTCTTAAAGCCCTAACTTTTACATTAGTTCCTAAAGCAACTCAAGTTGCAGGAAAACAGCAGTGCAGTGACACAAGTGTATAAAATCTGTAATTCTTAATGACAAGAATTTGTAGCAATTTAGTGCAAAATGACAAATCAAACCAGAGTGCCAGCTTTCTCTGACAAAAATTAAAACATACCTGTAAGGCACTTGGTATAACAAAACAACTTGATCTCACGTTCTCCAAAAAAACTGAAAATGCCTATTGACATGAAAGATTTCTGGTTTAAACATTAGATTCATTTTTAAATGTATTAGTTCTGCCCTTTCTCAATGACATATGCAGAATTAATGAGAAATATTTATGTATACTTGTTCTCCATAATTTAGAAATATATACACATTATGAAAAGCTATTTCAGTTTTTCCAGGGTTGAGGGAAATGGGGCAACCATTTGGCTTCCAAGGGCTTGGGCAGGTAAAAGGGTGTTTTCTAGTGGGTTTGAATTTTGAGAAGAGTTAAGAATAGTTGAGAAGAGAGGAACTCTGCTATTTATGTTTTAAAATATATAGTGCTTTGTTACTGTGTTTTTAATTAGAAGTATACCAAGACAGGGCCAACCTAGTTAGGATCCGTGGCAGGGTAAATTTTCAGGTGCACATAACTGCGTGGGAAAATATTGCTGAACCTTTTTCCTTTTCTGCGAGCTTCTCACTTTGTTCGGAGATTTAACCACTGTGAAGGTTTTATTATAGATAGTCAGATTTAATGGGCAGGTTCCTTTATGTTTTGTGTGTGGAGGTACGGTGGGGTTGAAATAGCGCTGTCTTGTTTCTTATCACTAAATCTTTGTAAACTGGCTACTCTCTTGATCGCTCTGTAGTGGGCAGGGAGTGCACAAAGTGGGCAAAGCCAATGCTTTCACTTGCATCTGTGTTTTCTTCTTGCTTCTTGCCAATAACTGTGGCCTAGTAGAAGACCAGGAATTAAGATAGAAAAGTCATGTACANATCCCTGTATTTAAAGGTACAGATATAAAGAAAATGGTAATTTCTGTATATGAATTTTATGATCGGGTAAAACATCAAGCTTTCAATCCTACATAAACTCAACTTTTCTGGAAGTGGACTATATCCCCTGATAGACCTGAGTTTCCTTGAGAACAACCACCTATATTTTATTCAAAGCCTGATTTTTTTTTTTTTTTTTCTTCTATGGACTAGATCCTATTTTTGGTTCTAGGGATGCAGGGTGTCTTGCTGTCATTGGCTTATGACTTTTTATCAGTTATGTTTTGTAGCTGTTACCGAAAAATAAAATTTTTAGTGTCAGATAAACCAAGCCTTAAGATTTCTGAGGTATATGTGTTTTAGACTAACAGCAGAAGTAAGTATCAACTACTTCTAGTTCTCCATCTGCCTTTTTTGTGTGGCTACATCATTTTGGATCACTTTAAATTCTTCTAATGAGACATTTTGGCTGCTTTCAGAAAGATACCAGTGACATAAATACATTTGTTTTCTTACTTTCTGTCTGCTGATGAATTCCATTTCTCATTCCTTCCATTTTGCTTCTTTCTGTATGTTGTGGTGAAGCTTGTGGAGGCTGTGAGTCGCTACAGTACCCAGAAGAGCTTCTACCTGATCATTTTTTTTATTTTCTGATGATCTAAATTCTCCTTCATATTCAGTCCTGAAGATTCAATATACTAGATTCTCATGTTTAAGATATGATTTCAACTCTTATTTGATTTTTTTTTTTTTTTTTTTTTTTTTTTTTTTTGTCATTAATGGTTGCAGGCAAAAGTTCTGGAAACATGAACTCTGTTCTGAAAAACTCAACAAAAACAATGTCTTAAATAACTTGGGCTTTATACTTTTTTTTTTATTTATTTTCTGGGACTATGTGTGAAAGCTTTGTGACTAGTTTACCAGTTTCTGCCTCGTCCATGTCCTGTCCTTTAGATTTTTGTCCTTAAGCTCTTCTGAGCAGCAATTGTAATATTCTTTATATCTCTGTGCCTAGCACACTGGGATTGACAAGATTTGGGGCTCTATCAGCTGCCAACATATACAAGTTAAATAAAAGGAGCTGAAAACAAAACAAAGAGACTCTTTAATGTCTTTCATCCTTTGAATGAGAGGATTTAGAAGAGAAGAAAAACATTAATGCCTCTTCTGGGTAGCTATTGCACAGGGATAGTGGACAGGCGAAGAATACAGTCCCTTTCATTTAAATAGCTCTCCTTGTGAATGTCTATACTTCAGAGTTCATGGCAGAATGCAGATATCCTCATGCACTGGAATATTGGTAGTTGTCCTTCTGCTGAAACAGCATTCGTGCTCCTTGGTGCCCATGCCGGGCAGAGTCGGCGAGGATGGCTGAAAAGGCAGCAGTGAATTTTGCAGGGTCAATTCTAGGGTTTTACAATAGCAAGACTCCTCTTTGAAAGGGAGATGATCCTGATGAAAGCCTTCTACAATGAAATGACGGGGTTGGTAGATGAGGAGCAGTGGATGAGCAATGGATGGTCTTTCACAGAATCATGGAATGGTTGAGGTTGATCTCTAGAGATCATCTAGTCCCACCCCCTGCTCCAGCAGGGCCATGTAGGGCACGGGGCACAGGGCGGCATCCAGGCAGGTTCAGGCAGGATCTCCAGAGAAGGGGCCTCCACAACCTCTCTGGGCAGCTTCTTCCAGGGCTCTGTCACCCTTGCAGTAAAGAAGTTCTTCCTCACATGGAGGTGGAACTTCCGGTGTTTCAGTTTGTACCCATTACCCCTTGTGGTGTTGCTGGCCACCACGGAGAAGAGTTTGGCCCCATCCCCTTTACATCCTTCCCTCAGGTATTTGTACTTTTTTTTTAAACTTCAGTAGGACTTTTGAGGCTGTTTTCCATAATAGCTTTGTAGACAAAGTGGTGAAATATGGGCTAGATAAGTGGGCAGTGAGGTGTGTTAAAAGTGGCTGATGTGCTCGGTGCATAGGATTGTAACCAGTGACATGAAGTCCAGCTGGTGGCCAGGCACTAGTGATGTTCTTCAGGGATCAGTACTGGGCCTAGTCCATTTTAATGTCTCCATGAATGACCTGCATGTTGGGATTGAGTGCCCCCTCAGCAAATTTGCAGCTGAGGAGTGTGTAATAGAGTAGATGGTTGGGTTGCTATTCAGAGGAATCTAGAGAGGCTGGAGAAATGGGCAGAGAGGAACCTCATGAAGAGAAAAGGAAATTGTTAGATCTTGCACGAAGGGAAAAATAATATCTTGCACCGATGCAAGCCAACACAGAATTGCACATGAGCCAGCAGTGCAGTGCACCATCATGACTTTGAGAGAGAGAGAGGGACACACCAGAGGATATCAGGGGCCACTTTGAATATGATGCATGCTGGTTTTAGGTTTTCCCAGTTTTGTTTTGTAGTAAGCCAAAATAGATTTAAATGTTGCCCCCTTAAATGGGGGACAGAAATACAAAAGAAAACTTGGAATTTCATGAAAAAAAAAAAAAAATCTGCATATTCAATTTCATTTAAATGGATAGAAGTGATTGGTCTAAACCCAAAACATATATCTAGTAAAACCTCTGAAGATTCGATGGCTGTCTAGAAGTAGGCAGTTTGAAGGAGGGTAATGAATCAGCTGTGCTTGTTCTATTTCACCTGAAGTAAAGGCAAGTTTCCTTCCTTGTACCTTTATCACTGTAAAGTAAATCCTGTTCAAGGGGCCAGTGACAACTCTAATGGATAATTTACAATCTACAGGGCTTCTGGATTAAATAACAGAGGGTCTGTAAACCAACAGGCTTCAGAGAAAACACTAGTAATTTGTTTATTGCCCTCTCTGAGTTCCCCAATTACAATTGATCTCCGTTTAGCAGTCTAGTGCTGCTAATTGTTTGGAAAAGAATGAAATGACTTAATCTTTATAGGCATCTTCTAGCCTAGGGTTTGACTTCATAATTCACTGTGTCAATCTCTCTAAAGCAAAGATAAGCGGCCTGTGTGGTTGCATACTGTACTTTAGCAAATACTTAATTTATAAACAGTAAAGCCTAGACAGTGTGTTAAGTAGCTGACTGACTGCCACTGATGGCATCTGGCTTTATGCCATTGACAGTCATGCAGAAGGAAGCAGAAGAGAGCCCTTTGCTGCTGTCCTGGCAAGGCGTGTGCTTGAGTTGTACCAGGCAGAATTTAATCAGTCCATTATTTCCTTATCACTCCTACAGTGTTGCTAGGAGTATTTAAGGTAGGGAAGAACCTCTACAGGTGCAATCACTTTGAAAGGCTTAATGAGCTGTTTCTTAATATATTTTGGCTGGAAGTGCTTAGCTACAAACACTGGCATCTTTAAGAATGCAAAGAAACTAGTTCTAATGATATCTTGAAATAATTTGTATTTAAGTCTTCACTGTTGAAAATTCATAATTGAGGTTATCAATTTTTATGTTGTTGCTAGATGTGTGTAAGTTAAGACAGGATGGCTTCTTGTAATTACTAGTTTTACCAAAAATGTACTGGTTCACGTGAGAAAGAGCTTGTTGTTGTGAACAGTTGGTACAAAAGCAGAATAGAATAGCTTGAGAATGGTCCACTTCAGTATGTTCCTTAACCTAATGGTCAAAGTATTTGTGAGGTGGGAGATGGTGTCCCTCTCAATATAGGTAGAGATGAAGAGAGATTAGAAATCCTGTCACTTTCACCCAGCTGAATGCTCTTTCTGTGATCATTCAAAAGAGAGGATCTGCTGTTGAAGGCTTGTGCATTCCCTTTCAGTAATCTTAGGGCTGACTTGCCCAATTTGTAGGGGCCCAAAGGATTCATCTCTGCATCTTTTAAGAATGGCTTCCAAAACTTTTCCAATACGCTGAGTTTCGGTTTTGTTTCTACTGCCTCAAGCCAGATGCATTAATGAAGTATTAAAAAAGATGGAATTTTCTGTGGAACTCCACCTCCCTTCTAGATAGTTCTTTTCTAGAGCACCAGTAAATCAACGTTGTATTTTATGCTAGTTTGCATGTGTGTTTATCTCAATTGCTTTCGTACAACTGAAGTCTGACAAAGGATCTTTCTGTGATTAGTTTGCTGTTGAAGTTAGACCAGCAGTTGGACAGACTGTAGAATAATTAAGAAGTAATAAAATTAGTTTGTTTCAGATGTGTGTTTTGCATCTTCTTTCTCAGATTCCAACTTCAACATCAACTGGGATGTGTTATGTAATGTAAACGCAGGACACACCAGGAGAAATTATTGCATTTGTCAGACTTGGTCATGAAGGATCAACAATCAATAGCAGAGGATCATTAGATCTGATTCAGATAGGGTCTCTTGGGATTCAGTAGCTGATGAGAGCAGGAACATGAGTCTGCTCAAGTATACTGGTGACGTGTCTTTCAACAGGCTGATTAGGGAGGGGGGCCTGACAAAGGGGACTGCGACTTCATTAAAAAGGGGCTCTGTTATCCTCCACCAAGAGGAGGAAATGAAAGAGCTCAGGAACTCAGAGGATGGAATAAAAGAGGAGAAAAGAGGAGGGGTGCTAATAGACATAAACTAGTAAAAGCTGCAGAGTGGTGAAGTAATGGAGACAGAGAAGAACATTTTGGTATTCTCTCTGCATCTTGCTATAAACCTGTCTGCCTGCAACTGTGCTGCTGGGGTACTGTGAAGGACTGGTTGTAGTGCTAGGCATTGATGCCCACTGCTTTGAGTGGGTTAGGCTGTGGGTCCAGCAAATAAGGTGGAGAAACCAATGGTGGAGACAATACTAAAGTTTAACAGAACTATCAAAAATGCATGTGTTGATGGACAGTGGCTTCAAGTGCAGCAGCAGCTCAGTGCACATCCATCACAGGAAGCTTTAACTGCTACATTCCTGTCTTAACAAATGAACCCATAAAGTAGGTTAGCTGACACACAAAAATGAGTGCACTTAGCTCCCAACAATTTCAGTGAGTGAAATGAATATACATACCCAGAGCAAGAGTATAATCTTATGTCATGAGTATATTTGATCTAAAATAAACTACTGCAGTGCAACTTGCAGTAAGGACAAATTCCAGTAGGCAATATCCTCTCTTAAGACTGCTTCAAAGTATCCTCAAGATTTCTAGTACAATTATATCCAGACTTAGTAAAATGCCAGCTCCACTTGGCAACTGACTTTGTTATTCATAGTCCCTAGAGTGGTAGCTTAAGACATCGCTCAGTATACTTCACCTGTCTGAAACATTTTCACATGTTCATAGAGCTAAATTAAACCAAAATTACTCTTTTTTTCCATATAATCCACAGTATAGCTCTTGGATAATCCCTAAAATAATTCTGAATAAAAAATATGCCATCAAACAAGCTTTCAGCGTATGCTCATTACCCTTTCTGAAGTTAGTGTGCAAAAATATTTTTCATTCTCTGAATTGTTTTCCTCAGAATTATTCTAATTCAAAGCTAATAAGCAGTAGCACTAAATTCAAAGTGTTTCTGTGGTAAATAATACATTTGAAAAATCTCAAGTGAAAGATGCAGATCAGGAAGTAAACTGACTATCTGCAATGTAGAAATGGCTGTGACTATCCTTAAGGATAAGGGAAAATAAATTTCTTGAAACTTATGCTTATAAATTAGAATTTGAAATAATATCATCTGAGTAGAGCTGAAGCACTTAAAAGTACCGCATTCACCAAGACTTCAAAGTGGAGCCTAGTAGAACAACAAATGTCTCACTTTTCCTTTCCTCTTGTTTCAGTGTTAGTGACATTTAGTGAGTAATAACAGAATATTCTTGATGATGTTGACAACCTGCCTGTCCTTCCCACTGCCCCCCCAAAGCATAAGTTAATGCCTAAACTGTGTCCTCCTTGGAGTTGGAATCGAACCTGTGGTTCACAGGCCAAACATGGCATCTCCTCAGAGCCCGTGTGACTTTGATCTCGGACCTTTACCGTCAGCAGGAGGGAGCCTCCCTCCGAACTCCCGTTGGGCCTACACGCGTAGGCCTCGGAGGCACCGGTAGCACAACGCTTTCGCTGTGAATGCTTGCGGCACTCCTGAGCTTTGCGTGTTACTGTGTTACTGCTCGTACTGCAGGTATTATGGCCTAGGAAACATCCTGATTTGGTTCAGCTGAAGACTGAAAACCCTCTGGTGTAGAGTGTTGGTTTGGGGGAGATGTTTTTCCCCTGCTGATTAAACATAAGCCACAAAATGAATGGCTAATAAACATCTTGCAGAGAGGCGATGAAATGTAAGCTGGTTCTTACTACTTGTGATTCTTAGGACCTTTGTAGATCTAGAAACAGCTTTTTACATTTCTTACGGTTTGTAGCGCACACCAGTGCTAAGCAGCTTCAATTCTATTTCCAATTTACTTTTATCTTTTTTAATAAAAGACAACTGTTATCTATTACACACTAATAAGCATGCTATTGAAACTAGATTTTGACAAAATACTGCTGAATGCTAGATTTTCAATGATTTTTTTATTAGGTTTAAGTTTTAAATTGTAAGGGATCTGAAACAGTTATTAAATAAAGTGTTAGGTGTCTCTGAGGTACAAACAATGAAAAATACAATGGAAATTTGTTATTCATATAGCATGGATGCTTTCTAAAGTTGCTTAGATGTTTCCTTTTTACTTGATAGTGCTTTTTGTTTCCTCTATTAAATAGTGCTTAAAACCCACAACTTCAGTCAATCAGTAAACAGGTTCATTACTTTTAAATGTTTCAGATTCTGAATCAAGGGTTTCATTTAATTTTCCAAGTGGAATAATGCATATAGATGAGGATGTCAATTGCAAATAACCTGTATTAGAATGGCGTGTACAGTGCTTCTAGTGAGTAATCAACATCATTGACTTAGCTTAGGGATTTAAAATGCTGAAAAACGCTAGTAGAATAAATTGATTGGAAGAATAGCCATGTGCATCACTGTGAAAAATTTCAAGTGAGAGTAAAAAGATGCAATAGTGTTTTGTAATTCGGAAATATATGCATGTATATGTGTAGATATATACAGATAATACTAGTGCTATTGATTTAAACTTTCCATTGGGACGAAAGAAAGCATCCTTTGATTTGAATGGTTATGCTGGGATTCGTTATCAATATGTTAAAATACAAATTGTTGGCTATGTGGTGCCCCTGCTGAACTTTTTCCCTTAGTAGTTAATGGCCATCAAGGCTTACTTTTTGTAGTCTAGAATGCTCTTGTGCTTTTTCCTTCTATACTCACCATTGTCATTCATGAAACCTTTCCAGACATAATGACTAAATTCAGATGATTCATTTCTAAATTCCGTGATTGCAGACCAGTGTACGTCAGCAGGAGCATTACCACATAGTGCTTAGTGATTTCTTCCGTTTAGAGCTAGAACAGTGGAGGCTGCCCTAGTGAAGCGCCTCTCAGCCCCTTTCATAGGGGACCCGGTTCTGAGTTTTCTTGAACGTGGAAGTATCAGGCCTCACCTCAGCGTGAAGCTTTTATTTATAACAGTGGGTGAGGCTCGTGCTATAAACGAGCTTATCCAGGAAGGAGGTTTAAGGATTTAGTTTAATAATTATAACTGCAGATGAACGTGCTCCCTTGATTTGTTTGTTGTCTATCATTCATGGGATTCTGTGAATTCCGAGTAGCTTCAAACACAAAACGTGCCAAAGCCCAGTGGTAATATTCATGCTCATATTAAAAAGCTTTTTAATGCCACGAGTTGTCTTATTGATTTCATTGAGACTCTTTGCCGTGTAAAATGTTAATTGCGAGAAGTATATCATGATCTTGCCCTCAGTGAATACAGCTGGCTTGCGTAGTCACTCCAGTTCATAACTGTTGCCGCAGCAGAGTCACCTTGGCTTGATATCTTGTCAGCTCTCATAAAGGCAGCATCCATCCTCCCCACTGGCTGCCTGACAGAACCTCGAGGGAAGCCCCTGCTCCTGCTCCCGCTGCTCTTGGGGTGTAGGAACAGATCAACATCCCAGCACAGTGGGGCTGTGGCCACACTAGGTTAAAAGCAAATGTTGCTTGTGCCTCTTGACGAGCTGAGCGATTAACCAGTATGCACCTCCACTGGCACATAAAGATGCCTTCTGAATAAAGATCACTTCTGCACAGTTTCCACTGTAGTTTACTCTGTAGAGCCCTAGGTTTGTCATGGACAAAGTATTGCCCATCTCTCTGCAAACCGATGTAGTTTGGATCGCAATGGGAGGTGTGGTAGGATGGAGAGGGCTATGTAAAGGCCCAGTTCTCCAGGTGTGCCTTTGAGCCGTGCTAGTGGCAAGTATTAATGGGTCGGAGCCTCCCTCTGGCTCTGAGAACGTTAGCATAAGTTTTGCCTGAGCAGAACGTGTGCCGTTCGGCCTTTTATGTCAGGCACCTGTTACACAGCATGCCTACTGCATTAAAGAAGTGTAATAAGAGTGTTGTATCGTTGCTGTTGATGTGTAGAAGATACCTTATAAACTACGCTAGTAGAGTGTATAATCAATTTCCAGTATTTTGCATGTCAGACGTGGTTTGTGGTCTAATCTCATTCAACCATTTGCACCTATGTGTCTGCATGTGTGAGAATACATATATTAAATACAGTCCCCCTTATGTTAACCCTACAAATTAAATCATGTTCCGTTACGCATATGAAAGCTGTGATGCGTGAAATGCCAGATGTGTTGTTGTCCATGCAACTTAATTCTGGGTTCTGGTTTATTCACCATATCTGCTTACTGATGAGGAGAGCTCTTTGAAAAGCCTTGTCAAATAATTCAGTACGGTCTCAGTTTATAAGCACAGAGAGATTCAAGTTATATGGATAGCCGTAAACACCAAGTTTTCTAACTCCTGAGTGCTTGACTTTAACCTAAACGTTAGTTTTGATTTCTCTTAGATCATTGTCATACAACTTACTCTTTTAAATAAAGACCAAACTATATTATGTGTAATGACTAAAAAATAAAGTTGCACCGTTTGAGAACATCTCTTCACACTTGCCAAAATGTTTCCTGATTTTGTGACTCGGCTGCGCTGGGGTGCAGACCCTGCTCTACAGCTATATTGGATGGACTGCAGAGCAATTCCCAGCTCTTGAGTTTGTGTCTGCTTTCCAGTTTTGACCTCTCTGTGTGCAGGATGGGCCAGTGACCATCCCCCGGGCTGCATTTTGACTTGTGCAGAGGAGGGCACCACGAGGCCCTTAACTAGGGTGATACTGTGGCACAGCTACCCTGCTAGTTAACTACAGCTTTAGCTGCTTGCTTGCTGAGCAAGGAGGTTTGTTCTGGTTAGCAGCTGGAGAAGGCTGCTACTGCAAGGAGAGAGAAATAAGGTGGGATGCTGAGATGGTCAGCAGTGTAAAAACAGCTTATTTTATGTTTCCAACTGCCCCCCAAGCGCCCCCGCGTGCAGGTGACCTGGCACCTCCCAGGGCAGCTGTGCTGCCTGCAGCTGCTCAGCACGGCTCTCGAGAGCCTTCGTGTTCAGGGATGTTGGCAGCCAACTGTAATTTCCTGGGGAACACAAGCAAGTGAAAGGAAATGGCAATTATCAGCTATTCATATCTCGGCAAAATCTGAATGGAATTTCATGGGACAAATAAAAGAGCACTTCTCTTGCCTGGGAGTCTCTCTCCCAGCTCAAGCAGTGGAGGTTTTAGAGCTACAAGAATCTTTTATGATGGAAAGCTTGAGCTCCAGTTTCCTCTGTAGTGCCAGGTTTGTTTATCACCACTCATAATATTAAATTCGAGCAATTCAGAATGCAGCTTGCCCCCCTCTACTCTTGGGGGTTCAGTACTCCCCCACTGTAGCCAGCTTGGCCATTGGTGGCTAGCAGGATTTGTTGTTCAGTATTAAGAAGGCCTAGGAAAGGCCGAAGTTTGTTTTTCTAGCTGCTTGCTCTTTTATTTTACCCCTTTCAGTTCCAAGTATTAGGGCATTCATTCAGCCTCTAACTAGGATTGCACAATTTAATTCTCCTCCTCTGGGCCACACAGATGACATGCTTCATCTAACAGCAGCTCTGAGCATATACATTCCTGTAATATGGTTGTAACCAGCACTTCAGACGCGCCGAGTACCAGCGCTTTCAATGTTTCAAGCCGCATTTTGGGCGTTCACCAGGGATCGTCTGCCCAGCATGCTGGAATATGGCTCGGAGCCCCTGCCGTGTTCACCCAGTCGAGACCGATGGTAGTGCTGCTCCCGCAGAGCTCTGCTTCCCCTAGCAATAGCGACTCAGTTCATTACAGGGGGTTCTGCTTTTTCTCCAGGTTCTCTGTTTAGAGCCTGGCGGTGGCTACCATTGCACTCACTTGGGTTTTCTGTTCTGTTTGCTGCTCTCCTTTCTTTTAGCATGTTATCTTTATCAGGAAATATTGTGCTCTGCGCAGTTTTACTGCGCCAGTCTAGAGTTAACTGTCTAGAGAATTCCTACTGTAACTAGTTTTTACCTTGGCAAACTTGACTACTTGGCCTTTGAGTGGATATATTAAAATTTGTTGGGACCTCCTCCTGTTACATGAAGGGTGTGCTGTAACCCAGTACTTTTCCACGTATGATAACGCATTGTATGATGCGAAAGATAGGGGACTACAGCCTTCAACTTCAGCCAGTACAGGGTAACGTCATAGAATGGTATAATTGGTATTCAGCAGGCCTTTCTCCTTGTCACTTAATCTGATTGTTGCTGAAGATAGTGTTGTCTGTTCATTGGTACATGGGCTTTACTTATATAATACTTAAATTCACAGCTGAAGGGAATGTGCATATGTAGCTTCACATCTCACTTAAATACTTAAGCAGCTTTGAGCATAGTAGGACTTCTGAGTGTTTTAATCTTTTTCTTATAGATTTTCTCAGACTTGTATAATGCAGTGTTTTAAAAGATTGTGAAAACACAAGGAAAATGCTGGTGCAAGGCCTACAGCATTCCTCTAGAAAAATATCTATGTTTTCTCGCTTCTTCCATGTGTTATTTACATCTCTAAATATTTCCCAAGTTATCAGTACGTAGTCATTTCTAGCCAGCATTAACAGCGGTTAATAATGGCTGCTTCCATAATATTGCTTATTTCAATAGCACTTAATCTGCATGGCCAAGTGAACGTTTGTCAGATTTTTAGCCAAAAGAAAAAGTAGCATTCAGAGAAGGTTCCCTAGCACGAAGCTGGGAGCCGGTTCCTTGTCTTCACAGCGCTAGTCACAGAAGACCTGTCGAAAGGCATCTCTGCAGCTTCAGCCTTGGAGGGAAGCCAGAAGCAGAGAGGAAAAATTATGTTTCACAGTTCCCCAAGCTAGAATTCGATTCACAGTTCACACTGCTCTCCTCCTATTGCTGACACCACAAAACACATGATTATGTTATTGGATGTGCTCTACCCCAGGGTGATTTTCTTTGGGTTAGCTGCAGCTTGTGCCTTTTGCCAGAAGAGCCTTTGCCAGCACCTGTGCAATGAGGTCTCAGCCTCGGTGTTACTTCGTTACCAAGCTGTCTGCAAAGGGCCGGTGGCACCAATAGTTTCAGCCCAGGGAAGTGCTCAGGATTAGGAACTTCCCCCAAAAAAAGCACAGTCTTAAATATCTTGTAAAGAAAGAAGTGCTCTTAGTAAAATGACTTCACAGGAAGACATGGAAAGGGACTAATTTAGTAAGTCTGCACCATAAAATATTAGTCAAGTGCTAGGATGGCCATTAATACTCTTTTAACACAAGGCAATTTCACAGCCTCATTTACTAACTGGAATCTCCCAAGTCTAGCTGGTAATTGTGCTTTTTATTCATCTCGGTAAATTCCATTTAGTGCTTTTTAGCAGTTTCTGAGCATAAATGCATTGAATGTTGTTAAATTGGATTAATAGCTTTTGGGTGATGTATGTTATATATATGTTTAACTGAAGGTGTTTCAACTCTTATAATGCACACTT
The DNA here is from genome assembly GCA_013398735.1 of Nothocercus julius. Lineage (NCBI taxonomy): Eukaryota > Metazoa > Chordata > Aves > Tinamiformes > Tinamidae > Nothocercus > Nothocercus julius. The sequence goes on along the minus strand of VZSV01000062.1, from coordinate 1,766,212 downwards.
TTACTTTTTATTGATTTTTTTTCCCTTCCCCCTCCCCTTTTTACTGGTAATAATTGTCCTGTGTGTTTATGAAATATGGTTCATAAATAGGGCTTGCTTACTGTACAAATGTCAGGTTATGGTCATCTTCAGCTCACTGTACTTTGTTTGGGCCTGAGGCAAGCTGGGAGATAAAATCTTTTCAGAACCTGGATAAATAATCATAGAAGAGTTGTGTAGACATGCTTCTTTATAATTTACATCTCTCCAGCTTTGCTTAAAATAGACACGCAATTAGTGTGCGCTGGCCTTGTGTTTCACAGTATTCTTTTGGTTGCACGTTTTCAGAATCAAAACCAGAAGTTTACTGCAGTCCTGAGTTCCTTCATGTTGTTTTTTGTAATTCTTTAAAATCTCAATAACGCCTGAAACGTTTAAGTTAGTGCTGCTCAGGTGCTGTCATGCAATAAGGCATTCAATGACAGCAATATGTCAGTCAAGTTGGGATGTGTCTGTGTTAAGACTTTTTAACCTGCAATTTAATGAGTAGGGAGTCTGTATTCAAATACAGCCTACTGATTAACTTCTGTTATCGTGTTTATCTTGTCTCATTTCCCAGTTTTGTAGTGGTAACAGACAGGAGTGGCGTAACCCCGCGGGGTGCAGCATTAAGCAGGCAGAAGAATAACCTGAGCCCTGAGAATGGCAGCGAATGAGGAAGAGAGGTTCCCATCCCAGGTGCTTTCTGAGTAGCAAGAGGGAACATGGTTGTCTCAGCTCGTGCTGGTGCCAGCAGTGTCCATCTCCTTCCTCTTCACATATGTATGTTGCCAGTCTAGATGTGCCTAACATCCCAGAGCTCCTGTCCTCAAGGATTTTGTAAGCCTGAAGAGGAAACTCTGTGCAGCTGGAAGCAGGGGGAGAAAATCTTGTACTCTAAAAGAGAAGCTGAGATGCTAAGCGGAGAGGTTTAACTGGGAATAAAAAGGAAAGATTGCACCTTCAAGACTTGACTCAGCAAAATACAAGCTATAGTCCCTGCCAGTGCTTGCGTGCCCTCATGTTGTGCCCTCACAAAGCAGGACATGAAGTGAGCTGTAACGATCGGGTGGATTTAGCAAAGGGCGAGGGACAGGGAAGGAGAGGACGGGGGTGCCCCAGTAACTATGTCACTTCTGCTGTTTCTGCCCAGCTGGGAAGCACGTACCCTCTGCTTGCTTTCCTCAGGCCAGGCTAAGGAGAGGGTTCTGCGGCCTCCTAGGCTATGTAGTGCAGTTTCTGGCGGCTGCTATGTGCTAATAAAAGTGGAATGATATTTGTAATCCTTTATTTTCTTTCATTTGTGGGATAGAAGCAGTGATTCAGTTTTAATCCTTCTGCTTTCTACTTCAGGGAGCTGTTTCCATCTTAATTTCAATTTGAAAAGTCTTATCTGCATACAGAGCATATTTTATTAAGATGTTTTTATCTATGGGATCTAGAACATTTTGTTATTATACTACAGACGGGTATCAGTGATGGATTTCTTTCTTGTATGTAGCAGTCCATTACAGGTGAATTACTTCCTGCATTAGGAAGCATCGTTGATAAAATGGACAAAATTCACATGAATTGGTATTGAAGATGTAGCAATTTAGGTTTCAGATGAAAAAAAAAATCAGTCTACATATTCTGTATTGGACACTATTTTTTTTTTTTGTTTTTAATTCCTGTGATACTTGTTTAATTTATAACTGAGGAGTTGAGTGTTACCTGCCTGTCCTGTGCAACTGAAATCAGCTCTTCTAGAAATAAGCCATTGCAGTATATGACTCTGTGGGCTGCTGCAAGAGTGCCACGAAGACTAAGGGGCAGTGCAGAGTGCAGTAGGGGCTGGGATGTCTGTACGGGCTTGCGTGGGGAGCGGGAGCTGTGCAATGCTTGCGTGGGGCAGGAGAAACCAACCTGGGAGCGGGCGGTAGAGGAGACTCTCACATTGCCAAGCGCAGGGTGGTGTTTGCAAGCGTCCAGACTGAGACAGGCTGAAGAATTGACTGACTGCACTAAAAGGGGTTTTCTTCTTTTTTTTTTCTTTTTTTTTTTTTTAACACTTTTTGCAGTTTCTCTTGATATGATTAAAGGAGTTTTTTTTTTTTTTTTTTTTTTTTAAAGAAGAGGGCACATACAAACTCATGACCAACAGGAAAGCATATTGTTTGTCAGCTGCTTGAGTATTTTTTTTATATCTTCTTTATATCCTTTGCCAGTATGCTGCTCAAAACCCTCAAGGAGTTTCCCAAATTCCTTGTTGCAAGAGCATTATAAGGGTTGGAGAGGAGGTGTGACTCTTTCCATAAACCCCTCAGCCTGTAGTTTAGGAAAATTGATGTTCTGACTACATTTCAGCATTGCTTACCATCTTTAGCAAGCAGTCCTAGAAGGTACCAAAATATGAGCACCCTAGAATATAAATCAGGATGACTTAAGCTTTTCTCTTTTTAATTCCTGCTGATTTTTAGCTACATGGGCTCATACTGATAGTGCTACAGGTAGCATGTAGTAGCTAATTTAATTAAATCAAAGTCAAAGAGATGGAGTGGAGGAAATGACCACAGTGATGGTGCCGAGAAGGAAGAGAGGCAAATGTGTTTTTCTGGTTAATAAAATGTTATTCAATATTTAACTTGAAAATAGTGCTGAAAGAAAGAGTTGGCCAAGCTCTCTAGCAGGAAGCAGATTCTTCCTTACCTCTCACACAACCCTATATACCTGTGTTAAAGTTAGCCTGTCACTTCACTGAATATTAGCAAAGGGATCAAAATTGCCACCAATTTTTGTTGGTTTTAGACATCTGCTACTTTAAAGTTTGAAGAAAGGATTGATCTTCTGAGTAAGAAACTCCTGTTTCTCTGTTTCAGACTTGTTTGTGTGTTGACTCCGTGTTGCGGAGTCTTGCGCTGCAAACTGTACATTAAACACTCCCGTACAATCAGTCCTGCATCTTGTTTCTACACATACTCATCCATGTGAACACTGGAAAACTTCAGTGAATCTGTGTGTCAGAAACGTTTTAATCTAACAAATATTTGTGCAGCAGGGCAATGCAAAGGCGAAAATGTGTCTGAATATTCCCAGAATGAAGTATTCATCTACCTCTCTAAGCAGCCTGTACTGGAATAGAAAGCAAATGATTTTTGCGTCTTTTACTTACTGGCACATTTATTCCTTTGGCGTTTTGTAGCCAACCTGTTTTCACCTGCGACAGACACAGGTAAATCTCAGATTAGCTTTTCCCCTTTTAATCTAAAACGGATCCTTTCTAATATTGCCCTAGGCTGCTTAGGTTATGAATTCTGTGGTGGGTGTGTGTGTGTGTGTGTGTGTAGGATACTCTTCAGTGATAAGAAAAGAGCAGAGATTAGATACATTGCAAGCTGTGTCTCTGTGCTTTTGCAAATGGCTGAGAAGCAGCCTTTAAAGGGATGTTTCAGCTTTCGCTTCCCCTGAATTAATATGTGGTGTATTTCTTTCTTACACAAGGTGACAGCATGTGCGAGATGTAAAGACGAGTTTGCTCAGGCAATTACCCCTTGTTGATAGCAGATTATTTCCTCTGGCAAACTTGAAAATAACTTGTTGGTGTCTAAGTTACTGCTGTTCTGGGATACAGTAATTTACTCTCCTGTCTCTTTTACGAGCACATTTGTTTTAATCAGTAGAGTTTGGAATGACTCTTTTTCATCTAACTCCATTTCTTTTGGAGTTATACACCTTTCTATCATGGAACAAAGGATAGTGCATTTGCACACACACACACACAGGAGAGAAGAGGTTTGATGTATTGCAGAGGAGCCTGCCTTATATAGGAAATCACACCCCATGCTCTTTTTTTTTCCGGGTAAAGAATGTAGCATTCATTTTCTAGAGCAGTGGCCCAAATTATTTTTCTGAATAAGGCAATGTTTCACCTCAGTGACTTACCAGACATTATCACTCACAACTGAGACCAGGGTCTTAGAAAACAGTCAACACACAATTGGGCTGTGGCGGTGTTCCACAGAAAATCAAGGTTGGATTTCTTTGGGGCGGTTTGGGTTTTGTTTCTTTTTAACTTGAAAAATGCTCTAAAAATTATCCCCATTTTGTGGAGTATCTAATGAATGAGAGGTTTTGAGGAAAATATTGCCTATAACAAATGAAAAGATACCCGTCAAATTAAATGATTATTCTACATTTGAACATGACAGCAGAAATGAAAGTGAAAATTAAAGCCCCTGGCTGGATGGTATAGCTTTCTTAATATAGAGATATGTAGAATTTGATTCTCCTACCTAGACCTCAAGAGTCATTTCATTGAAATATGTGAAGCTATTTCCACGGCAAGATACTATTACAACTCAGTGTAGCAACACTGGCCTAAATGTAAAGCAAAAAGGTTCCTTGCAAGAGTGCAAAGCTTGGGCCAATATACAGTTATAATATCATTGATAAAATATTAACACAAAAACTATCGCAGTACCTAGTTAAATACATTAATAATTGAAAACACTGCCAAACAAGCATATTTTCAGTTCCTGCTTAAAAATTAAGAGCATTCCTTGTTGCATGTGAATAGCCCACATTAAAATTAATGGTACTTTTGTGAACATTATAGCTTTTTAGAATAGGAAATAGTGTTACCACATAGCCTGTGGGTAACTGTTGCTAAATATTAACCTTCTTAGTAACCGTGCTGTGGTTGCAGACTGTTAACCTTTTTGTAGGTATTTCACCTGACTTACATTTTGCCTAGTGCTGTCATTGCTTCTGCTGGTAGTCCTTCTTGTTTTCTTGCTCAGAAGTAGAGAGAATTCCTGCATAGCATGTTTAGCAATCTAATGCTAAAGGAAGGTTTCCCAACAAGTCTCTGTGTACCGCGGTGGAGTAGACTCGGTCCTTAATCTGTTCTGTTTGGAGAAGTTACATTTATTTTCTTGTGATATGTGCTGCTCTTTGGAGATTTATTATGGTCGATTGGTGGTTCAGTAGTCATATGCTGTTCTTTGGAGATACGATTAGTTCCTATAATTTGTCTTTTCCTCTCTAACTCTGTTGATACATGTCCTTTATTATTGGTTTGTCCTGATTCTGAGGGGAAAAATCTTAATCTGTGAGTTTTCCTGTTTATATGCTTTCTTGTCTGCAAGAATACTAGCTATTTCCCTGTTGCAGAATGGCCTGTCCACATTTGATTCTATATAATATCTGTTACAGAATATAATTAGAAGAATTAGCTACTTATTTAAAGAAATTTCTTTAAGGGCACCATAGGTAGGTTCTGATGACATAATATGTAACTTTTGAAACACAGTTTTATGCATTTTTCTAATCTTTCTCTACCCTGGAACTTTATGGTCCATGCTAGAACAACGAGGCGTATTTAATTAGTATTAGATTAGACTGAAATAATGAAGAAAGTCCTGCAGAAACTCATGCAGTTGATACACCTTCATATCAGCAGTGCAGAAGAGAGGAATAAATGCTAGAATAAAAAGTCAGTTCTCATAAACATGAGTTTTTACATATTGAGAAGGAAATGAGTTAAACTTTAGGCATGGGGACAGATATGTTTGCTGTAGCAAGGATGGCACTAAAATGGTAGCTTAGCGTTGACAGGCAGACGCATGTCAGCCTGAAACCAAGGCACACCAGACTGCAGCATGACTGTTAGGTGTGACTGATGTCACCTTTATGGCATCTGCCTGATGATACAACTCCAAAACTATTGATCCTGTTGAGACTGGAAGATTCAGCATAAAAAGAACAAAATCTGGCAGACTGTTTTGTTTGGGGCAGTGACTTTTGACTGCCTACTTGATCAACAGTTCTAAATAAAGGTTATAGCTGAAAGATTGAAATGAGTAACAAAAACCTTCAGGGCTGTTGGTGTACTTCTGGGTTTAAATATTATTTGTGATCTTTTATAGGCCGTGAGTTCCCCTTCTCAAGTAAAAGCACAAGGCAGGGTGAGCACAGGCATTCTGTACTTGTGCAACCCTTGGAAAGCTTGATAGATCACTCCCTTCTGGACCAGCGGCAGGGTAGCTCTTCAAGAGGTGAGATCCCAGCTGGCAATTCTGTTGCTCCCAACTCCTAAAGCTCCAAGAGAGACAGTCCGTAGATGGATCTTCAGCTTGTTGGAGCCCCAGTAGCTTACAGTGGAAATTATACATGTTCGTGATGGTACTGTGGGAACATGACACAGCAGTTGAATTTCACAGCTTCTCTGGTCAAGGAGAGGCTATGACGCAAGCAAAGCTTCTACCTAACCACTTACCCCAGGTCAAGCATTTTGATGCATCCTCAATAAAAGCCTTTTTCTATGGTGGGGAGGCAGTCATCCTAAATACAGAAGGACTTTTTCATATCCTTCTGTACAGGAATAGGCTTGTATGTCTTGAAATTGTTTTGTGAGCCCACATGCTGTACATACAGTGCTGTAGGGAAGGAATAACGAAAATAGTTGGTTAACCTGGGCCACAACGTTTGTGAAGAACGTACCAAAGGCATTTATTTGAAGCGTGCTTCGTTGATGTGGTTTGTTCACTTCATTAAAGGCATACAGGATGCAGCATTTCTTTGCTGATGTTTATTTAGTAAGGCTTATCTTTTTTCAGGGAAGTGAATAGATCTACCCAGCAGCCTTTTCAAACATTTCTGTATATAATAGTCCTGTGGGGATGGGGAGAAGGAAAAAAAGCAGTGTAGGATATGGTTACAGTTTTCACTTAATATTTTAAATAGTATTTTTACACCTCTTTGATACTTTATAAAGGCTCTATATCCTGAGGGATCTTATGTCACGGGGATGAACAAAACCAAACCTCTCCTTATACACATTTAACAAATGGCTGATGGATTTTTACACTTTGCTGCTATGTGCCAGACAGGAGAGAATGGACCAACTCGAGTCCACAAGCAAGGCAAAACTGCAGGTGGAAGATCAGTATGGCACTAGCAAAGCTGTGATGTTCAAGGGCTGACTAACAGACTCAATGTATAAAATAAAGGTGTTCGAAAGGAGAAGAGCCCTTCCTTTCCCAAGAGGTAATAACTACCTAAGCCAAAAATACTCAGGTCCTCTGTTCTTGTTTTCACTACTTGAATATCTATGATTTTGGGGGGAGGAGGGGGGCAGAAGTGTATTTTTCTGGTCTTGGGCATGGGAATACTTACTTTTGTGAGCATTGCTGCTCTTGTGTGGACCCTGTGATAACTGAAGAGAGAGAGAACCTTCCATTTCACTTGCAAGGAAGCGTTTAACCTCAAAGTGTCAAGCACACTTCATTTATATAAGCAGAAAAGGACTTTAGATTTCGGTATACTTAAAACAGCGGCTTCTAGACATCACCAGGAGGACAACGTTAGAGCCTGTCCTTTTTGTGTTTCTGTTGAAAAATTCTTGTATTCTGTCAGTAATCAACTTGTAATTTTAAGAACTTCTAACAGGCTTGATGTCTGCTCACTTTGAATGGTTTGAGTTTGTATTACGTAAAGAAGTTGTTCCTTAGAGAAAGTTAAATGCATTTGCTGAGCTCATGAAGACTCCAGAGATCTCACTTGTAGTTGACAATTTGAGACGAAATGCTTCTCTGGGATGGTGTAAAAACTGTTGTGTGTTTTTAGTGTCTGTGGTTTTTTTTGGGGAGGTGAGTGCATCATACATCCAGATTGCATATACATGTTTAGATTAATACATGAATAAATACAAGGGTAGAAACACGTATTTGTGTGTGCTTAGGTAGATATATTTACATACATTTTGATGTATGTGCTTTTAAATGTGTGCCATTATATGAGATTAACCTTTGTGTATTAAGCGGAAAATTAAATAAAATGCCATGCTATTCTGCATCATTCTGGGTTACCCTTTCAAAACAAGTCTCGGGATGAAGATAGAAACACCGCCAATTAATTATGTTTTGTGGTTGTTGCTGCCTTTTAACCTGAGGCATTATCTTAGGCAATACGCTGCTACCGAGACCAGGACAGCAATGACAGATGCGTTGTGACATTCCAAGTGCAAATCATGTTACGGTCCTCCTTGTACTAATTTTACCAGCAAAATCTGAGGTACTGCTCCTGAGTAACGGCAGAGCAAAATCGTTCTAGCACAGTACTAACGTGCTCCTGGGGCACCATTTGTAGCAACACCCAGAGAGTTGTTACCTTTCTTGGAACAAATTCTATGCTTTGTGGTTTGTGACACCAGAAAAGAAGCAATTGCTTGCACTGCCACCGCACCTGTAGCTGTTTGGAGTCAACGTGGGTATTAATGATATGGGGAGCAGATGCATATGGAGGCAGGAACGCAAATCCCCCAGCGGCCTTCCTGCAGTTCGGGCCACCTCGGCAAGTGGTGTATTCTCGGCCAGAGTCCAGGAGCGTTGGTCACAATATGAACTTTCCCTGGCTTTGTGATCCATTAGCGTCTAGTGCACTCAGGGATACACAGCCGTTGTTTATCAATCACTCGGGGGCCTCTGCGTGTATTTTCTGAACAAGCGTCAGTAAATGTGTACTGCCTCATGAAAGAGTACAGTTGTTTAATACTGAGGCAGACAGTTACTGTGGATTGTATCAACACATCAGGATGTGTCTTTTATAATTTAGTTGGAATGGATTTTTGACCCATGAATCAATGAGGTGGTTGCAGACTGAGGAGCATTAGCCTCCTGAAAGGCTGTGTGATATCAACAAGGTCACAGTTTACTGTCATTTTTTTAAATTAAAAAAAAAATAAATACTCAAGAGGCCTTTAACATATTTTGACAAGGTGACCCACAATTATCCATTAGTGTTGTATTTGTCTAAGTCCCTCTGCATTGCTACGCAAGGACCATGTAATAGTTCATTGATGTCCCACTTGGGGGTGGGGAATAAGGCAAGTGGGATTTACCCAAGGTCTTTCACAGCCAGAATATGTTTAGCTATTGCTGTATGGATTAAACATTTGGATAGTTAATCAACACAGCTACGTCCTTCTAACCTGCCACGTGCGGTATACAAGAAAAGAAGCCTTGAAGACACAAATTCTGTTTCAGAATTCAACACGATACAAAAATAAGCTTGGTCAGTAAGGTCATAGAAAATATTTAGTTGGGTGGTGTCATGATTCAAACGCCAAAGTGCAGTTGGTGTATTTTGGTCCCCCCTTGGTGAGGAGAGGGAGTGACATGCTAGTACTGGTGAGTTTTGTCGGAGAAAAATGAAGTAGTACGTGTTTGCTGAAGAAGGCAGCGTCTCATTTACCAAACTAGTAAAGTCTTAAAACTAAATTCCAAAAATCTCAGTTCCAGAGAATACTTGCATACTCGCTTCTGCCCTATCAGAGGAGTTCGGGTGTCTTTCTGGAGGGGAAACCGCCAGCCTGTAACACGTAGAACTTCACGAAAGCATACTACAATTGTTGGGTAATGTTGCATTAATTCTTAGAGTAATACATGGGAGAGGAGCACAAAACATAGTGAATACACAAAGAATATTTGGAGTCATTTCACAGTTCCAGTTTTGTCACTGAATAACCTCCAAAGCATCAGAAACAGGGAGCTGCAGTAAACTCTGAATCCCACTGACTTCAAAGGGATTTGTATCAGCTGAAGATAGAGGGCTTTTTGTACCTGACAGAGTAGACAAAGCAGGACCTTTGATTCGATGGGCATCTAAGACTAGAAATACTCTGACTTGAACCTGCTGTGGGTAAGATCAGGGAGCAAAAAGCCTAAGTGGACAGCTCGCAGCTCCCTTGCCTGTTTGTCCAGTGTTTATAGCCTGCTGTTTGTTGAGCTCCATGTTACACTAAAGACTGCTCCCAGTTGTAAGCACCAACTCCCATTTCTCATTAACTACAATTTCAGGTAGCTCACACCTCTGCAAATAGACTCCATGCTGGCGGAGGCTTTCATTTCCGTACCATCATGAAGGTTTCCCTTAGTTTGAATAAAGAGGATGTGGCACCAGAATCTCTGTAAATGGATTTGACCAAAGAGAAGATTAATAGTGCGTGTGTGTGGTGGGATGGGCGAAAGAAGCGCAGCAGAATCACAAATCAAATAAGTAAAGACATTGCTACCAAACTATTTAAATAATTTAAACTAAAAAGCTGAGTAACCCTTCTTGAATTTCTTGTTGAACACTGACTGTATAGATTGTCTTGTATGCCCTTTGGGCATAACTTGCATAGAAAAGCACCTGGGAAAGATGCAGAGAAACAACTGTGTTCTGGTAACTTGTTTGTGGCAGTAGGGTTTGGGCAAAGCAGTTAAGCTGCATGCCAGAGCCAACCTCAGTAAGGCTAGTTTGAAATTCTTTCTGTTCTGTGAAGCAGTGCTGAAGAGCCTGTAAAGCACATGAAGAAGGACATGAGTGGTCTGAGTGTAATGCCTACCTGTGCTCTGCATAGTGTACAAGGGCTTGTGCCACTTGAAAAAGCAGCTATCTGCAGCAGGAGTTGCTGACTATGCTAATAATTGAGCTGGCTCTCTGAGAGTGCCTACTCTGAACTAGTCTGTAATCAGCAGCTCATCTAAGAGTCCTTTTAGTTAATAAAAGATTTTTTTTTAACTTTTCTCCAATTAAACTACCTGTTTAACAACTGTTACTTGATCTCTAGATAGAGTAAGCTGACAAAATATCTGATCTATATTTTAGTCAAACACAGAGGACCTTGGACACCTTTATACTGTCCCCTCCATTCTCTTCACTTAAGATACGCCCCTCTGATAAATACTAACCTTCTGTTCTTGCCATCACTGAGTTAAGTGATTTCTGTAAAGTTCATGTCAGCCTTCCTCAGAGAAAAACCGAGCACAAGAACTTGGATTTGGCCACAGTAATATTTTAGTAATAATTCTATAATGTAATCCTGATTTGAACTACTGATTTTTGACTTCCTGTATTTGCAGAGTCAAGCCATAAATCATCCAGGCATGAGTTTTTAAAAATAGTTTATTAAAAAATTTAAGAGCAGTCCTTGATCTCTGTGCTCCTGTGTTATTTATCTGTCAAATGACTGGGGTGGAAGTTGCTGTTATTGAGAGTTGCCTAGACGCAAAGGAGAGAGCCTGAAGAAACAGTTGGATACTTAAATGTGAAAGAGCGAGTGTGCTCAAATTATTTGTTCTGAGATTCTGGTTACAGACAGTATTATGAGTATCCTGAACACAATGAAGCTTGGTTGCTACCTCTTAAAACTACCTGGAACTCTAAAACAACAAATTTCCTTTGAAACAGAGTTCCCTCTGGATTGATGTTTGTTACTGAATATCAAACTCCTGCAGCTTAAACTGTCAGGTGCCCCATAATTCACACAGGGAGTCATAATATAAGGCAGTCTAATCATTTGATTTACTAAAGGAAAAAAATGCCAGAGAGTTGCTGTACAAAACCATAATTCAGGGTAATTAATTCAGATGTTTTCATCTGCCTTTACTCCTGTTTCAGAGGTGGCAGAAAGCTTTAGAATCATGTCTCAAATTCAGGACAAACTCGCTGGTGACGTTGATGCACGTTGCTGCGCCAAGTTTTAAAAGCCTTGCAGCCTCTCTTACTTTAAGAGGTGCGTCTCAGGCAAAAGTAAAACAGCTTTCAAATTGCTCTAGCGTTAGGGAATGGCACTGAGAAGCAGAACTTACAAAGGAAATGAAGAAACATCAATATTACATCTTTTAATTCACAGTTGATGCATTTGTTTTCTGAATTGGTGGAGTATAAATGTCAACCACTTCTAATTACATCTTATTACTGTTTATTTTATCTTATACAAAAGAGGAGTGTTAACTTACCCATTCTGCAGTTTTCCTTTGCACAAAGAACATACTGTCATTTAGGATTATATTAAAATACTTAAAAACAAATTTCATCATCAGAATCTTTTTAATAGCTTGCAAATGACCAGAATGTTTTTCAATTAACGTGTGGGGTTTTAAGGGAATCAATATTTTTCTTTTATTTGAAGCAGCTAGCCGCCAGGATTTCCTTGCTTAGGAAATGAAAACATACCTGCGCTTTCCTTATTTACACACACGCACACACAGACACCCCTCAAGGACTGCTGGCAAAATCTGTGAACTAGGTTTTTATTCTTAATATTTACTGTATATAATTTCGTGTTTAAGCTGTGTGACTTTTGATGACTAATTATCACTAGGAGGAAGTTCAGGGCCCTCTGAGGTTTGCTCAGAAGACCACAGTTCCTTAGCAGAGTTGTCCACCTGGGTCACTGCGGTTCCATCTTTGCGCCCACGGATTTGGTTAACGTATCCTCGAGTCTAAGCAGCTGGTTTATAGACATCCTTCAAGTGCTACAAGAAACGGGCAGAAAATAGTCTGGTTGAAAGGTGTGTGGGGAAAACTGCTAAATAAGCTCGTCCTGCACTGCATGCTCAGAGGAGTTCTGTGGTTTTGTCAAATTGTATTGGGTACGTGGGGTGTAGTAAGTTCTACTTAACGAAAAAGGACTTTGTATATTATTATATCGAAGTGATGAGTATTATGACTATAATTCAGGTGTGTTTGTGAAGGCATATATACTAAAATGTAATATGTGTGGGTGTTTGTACATTAGAGAGCATTAAACTTTAAATCACTCCACAAATTTACAGATACTATATATCAGAGTTATTAGCAGCATAGCTCCCCAGGCCTCTCTCCCATTATTTCTGTAGTCATGAAATGAAGTTCCATGGAAAAACAATGACAAGAGATTTATGCTACCCAAAAATAAAACTGAAAACAAAGGATTAACTACGCTTTGTAAATTATAATTATAGTTGTAATTGGTTAAAATGAATGTGTAATAAAAAAATAAAAGGATGTGTAAACAGAAAGTGAATTTCAGTAATGAATCAATACGTGATGATGTGTTCGTAATTCTATTTTTCTTTTTTCTTCTAATTATAAGTGGCAAAGAATCATCTAATATTAATAAGATATGCATAATGCAAGTACTGTTTTTAAAGTTGGAATCTGTTTTTATGACTGGATTAAGAGACTGTTTCACAAATATTTGTTTGCATTTTTAATGTTTAGTAACGCTAATTCCTCACTCGAAATAAAAGTTTAACGTTTGAGATTTCACGGTCACAGGTGAAAAAATAAGATAAAAACTAAGATTAAAAAATGAAAAAAAAAAAAAAAAAAAAGTCTTCTTGACACAGGGTACGGTCCTTCAGAAAGCAGGAACTCAACAGATTTGTCCTGTTTGTTCCTCCTCCTTTTTGACTGACAGCTGCTTCCGAAGCTGCCTGTCTCCATAGAAAGGCAGTTAAAGGTGGAAGGTAACAGCTCTTCATGTGCTCTGGTTCACAGCTCAGCCAATTAAGGTAAACCACGTAAAATTTGGCTTACCTGAAGAGGCTGTTCCCTCCCTTTTCGAGAACAGCCCTTTTAGAAGATGAGCTTACCCAGCTGCGGGAGCGACCTCGTGGCCTGGCCTGGCCCGGCTGATCCAGGAGGGCTCCGGGGGGCCGCTAGGAGCCCTTCGTCACCTCCGTGCCACAACATGTCCCACTGCGCATGGCCCGTCGCCCTGAGCGGGAACCAGCAATCTATTACAAAATTAGCCTGCTACTTCTCAATTTTTAATCATTCTGTTTTACACCATTTATTACAAGTGTTGTGTTCACACCCCCTAGGAGGTCAGAAGTACCGTGTGCTGGAGGCTGGATGCTTGCATGCTAAAAAGACTGTCTCTGTTCCCAAAGGCTTACAAATGGAGCATATGTTGGGAGACAGCAAGAAAATGAACAAAGAGGAGCCTGTTAGTTTTCCTCAGAAAAACTAAAATTTTTAGCGTTATAAATGTGAAGTAAGCCTAATGGTGTAAGCAGCAACATAATTTCTGTAGCTGTCTTTTTTGGTGACTTGTTATAAAATTCTTCTCGCGATTGCTAATTTGTGTGCGTCAAAGAGCAGTCAACTAAATACTGGGAGTGTGATTGTGGAATTGTCTCTGTGGCAATGCATAAAAAATTAATCACTTAGTTATCCTTTGTGGAAGATGCCATCGTTATCGAACACTAGGAAGCCAAACTGTTATATGAACATACCTTAAATTGACGAGTCATTGATTTGTATTTAATGCTTTTTGCCGCTATCTAGGAAATAAAGGAGTTGTATATTGTTCCCAAACTGGAAAGATTTATATAATAACCATTAGAAGACTATACAAAAGTCAGTTTAGAGACTGGTGTTTAAACATTTGTCTCTTGGAGCTTTTTCCTAAAATGTGCTTTTATTAACTCAGGAAAAACAGACAGTAATATGATAATGTTGTTGAACCTTTGAATATCTTTTACTCTATCACTTTTAATGCATCTTTAATATTTAACATTCATCTTATTATAGACAGAAATCGTGCGATGCATGCGTGGTTTCCACACAGTTTTAAAGTTCAGCGCACAGTCACAATTCTGAGGGGAGATTTCACACATTTATGAAAAATAAGACATTTTTGCAGTAAAGTTGCAAAGTGTGAAAGAATTCTTGTTTTATCTGCTTTACTTATCATGTTTATGAGTTATTTTGCCTGGAAGTAAATTGACAAGTTGTCAATGAACAATAGACAGTGCTGCAGCTAGGCTTTTCACAGGTTTGGATGCCTTTGGGCACAAGGGCTAAATCTGTAGTTTGCAATCTAGCATATGGAGCACTGAAAAAAGTGGCAATGGGGTGAGAGACATTTACTGAGAAATTCATGTGGCTGCTGATCTCTAACCGATCCATTTGGTCTGGGCTTTATGAATTCATGTATAAGAACTCTATCTTTGCAGTTAGAGAAGGAGACTTCAGTTTACAAATAATGACCCAGTTCCATTTTTTCTTGAAATACCACTGGTCTGCTCTGTCATAATAAATACTTCTATTTTTTCACCACAAGCAATGTCACCTGCATCTTCATTAAAGCTCTCCTTAGAACAGTCTCCTAGTTTCTGCATATTCTTGCTTTCTGTTACAAGACCTGCTCTGTAATCCTCTAATTAACGTACCACTTGATATCTTTATCCCTACCCTCATTATAAGCACACCCTCTTGAGGTGTCAGGCATGTTATACACTTTACAATGAGATAAAGATGATTTCAAATTCGCATACTGTAGTAGGGGAAACATCATTCTCGTTTCTTTTACATGATGTCTTATTTGTCAAGAGACCTTAATGCATAAGGGTGAAAAATGTGATGCTGAAAGCTTTGCTAGTTTTCAGATACTCTTAAAAAAAATCCTAGTAATAAAATACAATTGCACATCTAGGGAGATTTAAAGAATGTAGAGGCTGAGGAAATGGTCCGTGAATGAAGGGAGAGCTCAGGCTTTGCTTCTGCACTAGGGGAGGGCTAACCTTACCTTTAACATTTGCCTTCTGTAGACCTTTCCAATCACTGAAGCTGTTAAAATGCAGAAGCCGCATTTAAAAATTGCATTATGTGAACCTAGCCAAGGAGAAGTTCACATTACTTTAGATTTTTGCTACCTCTGTGCTTTATAGAGTATGTTTTGTGGAACTCCTAGAACAAGCTGAGAGAAATGCTGGACTCTTTGTAGGAAATACTTACACAGTTATGGCATTTAGGATCATAACAGTTGGCAATTAGCATAAGAAATAATACCGTGAGCAGTAAGAGTGATGATAAGTGGTGGATGAAAGGACATTAAATTAGACGGGTTACCACACTTAATTAAGAGACAACTGTGCTACTTGCTGGATGTCAGTATCTTGTATCTGACAAGAAGGGTAAGTAGCCTATTTTAGTTCATTATCATGGCCAAGCAGAATGTACTGCTAAAGCAAGAAGGGATACAGACTATAAATACATCACATCGTGTAATGCACAAGTCAACTTGAGGAAAATAATAAATGTATTACACTTTAGTGACTTACAGCCTCTTCCATTGTTAATGATCATGCAGACTATTTTGTCTACCTTACTGGAATATTATTTAGACTTTAATTATCTACACGCAGCAATGAAATGTTTTTTTTTCCCCAAGTTCTGTGATTTGCATGTCAGTTTTGGCTGATAGACAGAAAAAGTTATGAACCAATTCCATTTTTAACTGAACAAGGGAGAAAAAAAAGGGAAGGAGATAAAGACCATCACAAAAAAAAAAAAAAAAAAAATCCCAAAAGTTGCCTGTTAGAGCTTGCCCCCTCCTGTATCAGCTAGAAAATGCGTGGATTTCATGAGCTGAAATAGTTGGAGAGCATCAGGCTGGCTTTTAGAACTCTGCCTTTCCACAGCGCTTTCCTGAAAATTATGCTGATCATAAACCTGAACATATGCTGATCATAAAAGAGAGCACTATATTTCTTCCAAAACAGGTTGAATCACTCTCAGTAAAAGAGCAGAGTGGCAATGTGAAAACTCGTTTGTGAAAACTGACTCCATGTAAACTAGATGGTGCTCTTTGAACTAGTCGTAGGTACTAATCTAGATATGAATGCACCTCTCTTTTTGTGGGTTTATGGACATTTTTATCTATGCTAAAATTTGTTTCTTCTGTAGCAATTCAGAATCCTTTGAAGACTCCTTCAAACCAAACATGAAAGTAACGATGTTTAGTTAAATGAGGAAAGGATCATGTCTGTGAAGGGTAAAAGAAACTTGCCCCAGGTGATGAGGGCGGTCGCCATCCATCCGCCGAAGTTCTGAGCCATGTTGGGAATGCTGGTCTAGGGAGCGGTGCAGAGACAGAGGGTAGCCTGGTGACAGGCAAGGACCAGGTAAGGAGAGAAGTCTGTATGAGGGCTCTGCAGCCTGTAGAACAAATACAGAAGGATCCCAAGCAGCAATGCAGAGTTTTTGTTTGTTTGTTTGTTTTGCTTTTTTTTCATGGAAAGATCTCCTCTACCAGTGCATGTAGTTGGTTGTTTCCTCAAGCAGCAATATATTAGATGACTAGGCAATTACTAGCAAGCTGAACTATTGGCTTCCTTCCAGCTCACTCTTCCCTCATAGTTTCCTAACTGTTGCAGCTCTTTTGAATGCAGCTTTGCAGGTTTTGCAGTTTGCAACTTGAGGTATTGATGCAAACTGAAGTTGGTGTCTACTTACCATAATACAACAGCTGCGACAGTTTGGAAGATGCTTCTTATGTCAGAGCTAGATGCTATCACCTTGTTGATCCAACTTTAATTTGTTCTTGCTCAGAACTTCGCACCTTAGTTGCCCATAAAGGCTCTGTGGGAGTGCTGTGAAATTCACCCCAAACCATTCTGGCCAAAAGACTGTCACCTATAAGTAAATGAACTGGATTGGTGAGTGGAGAGATTGGTGGAAAAGGACTTCTCTTTACTTCCTATTCTCTTTCATGTATGGTAATCTTTGTGTTACCTTATAATGTTAGACAATTAAAATGTGTGATTTTAAGCCGATGGCATTTCTTGTGAGAGGTTTACAGACAATATTTTCAAGTACTAAGTTTTCCTTTAAATCAAAACAGGGATGTTTTAAGACATTAGTATTCTCAGTGCTATAATACTTTCTGTAACAAATGTGGAAATAAATTACTTCCTGACCTAGACAGTATGTACCTACAGAGAGAAAAAATGGGATTAGTAAAGCAGCAGTAATCTCTTTAAACTGGATTCTTGCAGATTAAACTAGAAATAGCCATAATTATGCTGTATTGTGCTCTCATCAGTGCCTTGGATGCTCAATCCTTTTCTGTATGTCATTCAGCAACTTTTTAAATCTATCAGGAAGACCTGTCTTGTTACAGTTGGGTTTTTTTATGCCTTGGCAAAGTTTTCCTTAATTATTTCTCCAATTCTGTCAGCAGTATTTTTGCCCCACTAGCTTAAAGGTTAAACAAGACACCAAATCTGTCAAAGTGAGTGAAACCAACTGGTGAAGAGCTATCAGAAAGTAATCAGCACTAATAGGTACATAATGGCCAGCAGTGAGCTGCTTGCTCTGAGATGCATCACGGCAGACAGAGCCCAGGCTTCGCTGAAGTTGCAGGCAAAGAAAACATGGAGTAATGGAAAACAAACTGAGGGGAAATACGTACGTGTGTGTGTGTGTGTGTGTGTGTGTGTGTGTGTGTGTGTGTGTGTAGTAAGTATACAAAATTTTCCTCTGAGAGTCTCTGATGCTGCCCACTCAAAAAGAGTGGCTACTACAATTGTTAGAGCTTTGCCGTGTCTTGAGTTTATCAGAGGGCTTTCTACACTGCGTAGCTGACTCATAAAACTAAAAACAGGAGAAAAACTGTTCGTGGAATTTCACTGGGCTAAAAGGGTAAATGTCAGAAATACCACTTTTAAGGCATTTAACCTTTCTTCTTCCTGCGTTTTCTAAAATAGTTCAAAGCTGCCAAAAATGCTTCCTAAACCCCTTTTCTTTCTTTCTTTCTACTGAAGATAAGTTGTATAGCTCATTAGCAGTTCCCTGGAATCGTATGCAAAATATAACTGCTGGCTCCGATTTTTTTTTTTCCCTCCCTTCATTGTCACCCTGGGTAATATTTTAAGTGCTTGCAAAGATTAGTTCTAAGCACTTAGATCCTGATGCTGTGGGGAGTCGTTTGAGTCTTACAAGGTGCCAAGTCCTCGTGGCTCAGCGAAGCCGTTGGAACCCGGGCAGCCCAGCACCTTGCCCAGTAAGGTGCTTATTTACTGTGCGCCTGGGCTCCTCTCGCTGGGAACTCTTCCAAGCCTGTCTATGGTGGGAGAGAAATCCTCTACATACCTGGGTGTGTGCGGTGCTAGCGGGGGGGCCAGGGAGGAGCTGTGTTACAGCGTGGGGAGGCAGTGGGACACGAGCTCCCTGTTTCGGCAGCTGGCAGGCCAAGCCAAGCGGCTTGCAGGGCACACGCACGTTGCCAAGGCTTCTTTTAGACTCGAGAATCCTTCGAGATTTAGTCCAAGTTTGGATTCTCAAGTCTCTCACCTAGCTCTTGTTTTTCATCTCTGAACACGCTCTTACCACTCTGCATGAAATGTGGCTAAGCAATTGCAAATGAAGGCAGAAAAATGAACATCTTGCTAAAGATGAGTGCATTACATGAGCATTTCTGTTGAGTTACTATGAAGGAGAGAAGAAAAGGAGTTACTAAAACTTTCCTTTATGCAGCGTTGACATGTGCTACCTGTTACTTTAACAGCAGAAGTTTGAGAACAATTGACTGTCTTCCAGGGGTCATGCTTTTGTTTGGACTATTTCATAACAAACTTCGGGAGGCTTTCAACTAAGTTAGTCATGTCTGTGTTTTAATTTGGTGCATTTATAATGAAGAAATGATCTAGAACACCCCTTTGCTTATCCTTGTCATTTTCAATGACAAAAATTAACGAAGAATCTCACCAAAAATCATCCCTTCTATGAAATATTTGTCATGCTTGCTCCTGAACCTCAACAGAAGCATTCAGCTGTTTCTGTGGTACATACACAATGATGCTCAGAGGGAATTTTGTGGCCCGCTAGTACATTATATGTAGCAATGTGTTTTTTCATCTGAATCTTTAATACTTTCAAAAAATGTTTCAATAATTTCAGTAATATATAATGGTAATTGAAACAACAATGAGCAATTGAATTTTATTCCACTTATATTTATTCATCATATAAAGTGAAGCTCTGTCTTTAAATAGCATGTTCATTCTACTTTCTACCTCAGGGAAATTATTAGAATGAAACACAGTGCTGAAAAATATTGTTTTGCATGACAGAAGGCGTTTGCAAGAAAAATTTAGCTGTTGTCAGACTACGTTATACAAGAGGTTTCTTTAGCCCTGTTTTCTTTCTCTACAAGTAGACGCTCATCGATGTGCATCATACAGAAGGTGCAAGAGCCCTGCTACAGAAAGATATTTTTGCGATAGTCCATGGTGTGAGTGTGAAAACACTAAGCTTATGAAAACTGCCACTTCTCTGGATTTCTGTCCTCTCTTTTTTACACCTGCACACATGGTGCATTATATTACACACAAACTAGATGAACATCCAACAGGTATGCTTGAGCCGGTGTGAAATAATTTGCAGGAAAAAGGCTTGAGTCTCGTGGGGGAGGAGAAGACAGTTTGTCACTACTTTTGAGGAGGAAGGCAAGTGTCTGTGTTATTTGAAGAGCTATAGTGAATATGTAGACTGGTAATATTTAGGGACTTTTTTTCAGGATATTGTGTATATTGTATTTCAGTATCTGTAGATGTGGCTGGATTTTCAAAGATACTCATTTCTTGCATCCCTGAGAAGTGATTACATTCAGAAGAGTGAAGTACTGCTGACAAACACGTGAACGTTTCGTCACTGCTTTTACACTTTCGTGCTGGTGCTTGGCTTTCTATCAGTGCATTAGGATTTGCAAAACTGCCTTGTGCTACCAGCAGTGAAAAAGAGCTTTCTAGGCAAACTAAGGAGGAACTAAACCAGATGCCCATGAACACATGGCTCTATTATCCATGCTTTAGGACAGAACATCAAGACGAATTGATACCATTGGGATAATTTAGGGTGGCTGAAAGGTATTGCCCAACTGGAACCCAGCTTTAAGACAGTCTTCCGTGTCCAAATTATATCAAACATTCCTGAAGTCGGAAGCAATCAGGATTTTGTTTTGCTCTCCTTAACAAGAGTAGTTTCACTTCTAGCAGACCACTGAGCTTTGTATTGATTCAGAGGAAAAGTAAATCGGCACCATTATTTTTCCCCTGGCTGTAAAAAGAGCAGATCCAACCCTATTAAACTTGAGTTCTGCTGAAATCATAGGCCAGCATGGCTGGAAATTCCCAGGAAAAAAGCATGAATGAGGCAAGAATAACTGATAATGCCAATAAAATTGAAATTGTGTGTGTGAGGAGAGAGAGATTTGGAAATGGTTTTTAACTCTATTAGGTAGATCTTTCAGTCTAATAATTTTTCCCTTTGTTCATACCTCTTTAACATTTACATTTATTCTATTTGAATGTAACACTTCTCACCTGTGTTATTAGGTCTAATTGCATTCAAACTTGAATGCTCTCTGTGTGCATATCCATATTATTTTTTAAAAAAATGGTTTGGGATGTTCATGTCAAATTTCAGTATGTCACATACATTCTGTTACTAAGTTTGAACTCCTGAGAGTAGATGTTTAAAATAGAAATGTTAAAACTTCTAACTGTTATTGAACACCAAAAGTGTTGGTGTCCTTAATCACAGAAGGATTTGCCTGCCTGCCTAATGTTTTAGATTCTCCTGAGGTCTGAAAAAAGTTATCTATTAGAAGAACCAAGCAAACTTGTGCGGTTTCATAAAGCTATAAAAATGACTATAGTGAAGCTCAATGGCACAGCTGTATAATGTATAGAAGCACTGTTAGCCACCTAGGGTGAATTTTTAAAACTTCCTGTAATAGATCATCCTCAAAAAAAGTTAATATAATGATGGAGTTTTCCCTTGCTGTATGAAAGAGCCATGCAATATTGTGTTTGTTCATCAAAATAGTTCTTAATACACTATATTAATAGCCAAGTATTTCTTAATGTTATCATTTAGAATTTAAACAGTCTCAAGTAAAACTTTCCTAGAGAGTTAAATTCTTCTAGTACTTTTGCCCAAGAGTTATCCCAATATTAACACTTGTGAATTTGAATGATTAAATAGTTCGGTCAAGTCAGGAGAAAACAACATTAAAATACTAAAACTGTTCCTGGTATCTTGTCCTGTTCTTGGATCCCTTGCAATCTGTTACACACGTGTTCTTGCAAACTATTTACAGAGAAACTTTTCAACCCATATGTGACCAAGTAAAAAGATTTTTTTTTTTTGGTCATTGTTTATTTTTAATGTGTCTTGCTTGTTTTTTTATTTGGACCATTGATTCTGGTTTTTTTGGTGTATATTTCTTTGCCTAAACATGTTATCAGTCAGTTGCTGCGTATGGTGACCATTTTGTGTGGAAGATTAAAGCTCAGATGAGATGCACATTTAGATATTCATGAAAAGACAAAATAGGTATGATTTAAGTGTGTGTGTGTACGCGTACATAGATGTGTGTGTGTGTGTATATATATATATATATATAAAACAAGTTTTAAAGTAAGGCATTTGATTTAACCTTCAACTTGATTTTACTTGTACTTAGAACAAAATTGTCAATACTTAAAGATGTCAGAGAGGAGCTTTGGCAGTGTTGGAAACTGCTTGCTTTTTGTGATTATTTTTCTTTTTCTTTTTTCTTTCTGCTGCCTAATATTGAGCAGTGTTTCTAGTGTTTCTGCAGGAATTCCTTGTTATTTGTGGAATGTGTCATTTGCCCTTGAGTCTGTTCTGTGCTGTCTAAAAATAGCATGTAGTGGATTCCACAGGTCATATAGGGTGGTCACCTTGTGACTGGTTGTTATAAATAAGGGCTCTGGGGTCAAACCTGCCTTTTCTTTGAAGAGGTTAGAAGGTTCCTCCCAGAAAGCAGCACCAGCCCCTAGTCTAGGGAGCTGCTTCCCCAAAGGATTCTGTGGGCAAGCGCCTTTTAAATAACTAAGTTATAATTTCTTTTTATCTGGTGCTATTCTGATGCTCTGCTGCAATAAGATGTCAACTCATTAATAAAAAGGGGAGCGGGGAGGTAAAAATGCATGAGAAACTTATTTAAGGTGGCTTTGGATTAAATTCAACCTTTAAAGCCTGAAGCTGGATCCAGAGCTAAACAAACGAGAGCTTGGTCCTTCTTGGTCCAAACACGCGCGCCACTTAAGAAGCAGCAGGTACTTAAGAGTTTTGGATGGTTTGTTGTCACTGTGATGAAGATTGATCAGGGTAACGTGTTTCTTTAATGTAAGAGGCAGGGAGACAGTTCAGGTTCTACAGAAACTGTAGTGGTGAACGAGCTGTTAAGCTAATGATCAGTTTGTAGTGGGAATTGGATTTTGTTTTCAACCCGTGTAACAGAGCAGCTGCTCATAAATCCTATAAAGACATTTTAAAAGACACTTAAAATATTTACATTCTCAACTGTGCTTAATATTTTGCGTGCATTGTTGAGTTTCAGTTAGACTTCAATGTATGGCACCGTTTACCTACCACTTAATTCATTTGGCTTCTTTAAGAATGGCTAAGGCAACATCAGTGCCGTGGTTACACGAGGTTCAAGGCTGTTGATATTTGGGGTGAATGTTCAGAACCTCTTGACATCTTTTTCATGTTCGTTAGGGGGACATTAGCGCAGCATTTCATCATATGGATTTTCATTATAACACCTTACAAAGTCATTAGGTTCTCCTCTGATATGGTAATAACTTATTGGTGATGCGGACTTCAACACTCACCAGTGTGCAAGTTTCCAGGAGGCAACTGATGGGAACGGGATGCACACGGCTCTAATGAGCTGTGAAATGGAGCGCACAAGGAGCTGTGTGTGTTCAAAGGAAGATTAAGAAATGCAAGAGCTAGGCAAAACTGAGGGCAAAAGGATCTTTTTAAAACCTTCTGGAACAGACATCTGTTCTCATGCCAAGGTTGAATGATATTGTGTATGGCAGAATATTTGAGCTCCTGGGGAAAAAAGGTACACAGGGTGAGAATGTCTCGGCGAGGGGCAGCACGCAGACATCTCCAAGCTGTGGGTCCCCAGGTCACGGGGCTCCGGCACAGCCCCTCCTTGGCTGAGACCAGCACAGTGCTAGGAGCGCTTCGGTCGGGGCTGGTTTCATTTCAGAGCTCATAGGAGCCCTTAAGGGGTCGCAAGGAGGAGGGAAATAAATGCAAAGTACATTCCCTTCCCTTGAAGAAAGATTCAACTTGGTGTTACAGAAAACGAGCAACTCGGATAATGAGGAATAATACGCAATCCCATAAGGAATCTGCTAACAGCACAGTAAGCTCACAGTACATATAATTAGTAAACTATCCAAAAGCGGCGAGGCAAAAAAGCAAGTAAAAAAATACGCAATTTTTTCCTCTCTCTCCCTTTGTGTCTGTGTTTGGAAAAAAAATATTGCTGCTCTTAGCTAAAACTAAGCACAGCTTCAAGGATATACAAATTCGTCAGTAAAGTAGAACAGCTATGAGTGCCCAGAAAACTTGAGAGCTTAAGTAAAACAAGATTATAATTCAGAGAAACTCAGAGCAAAAGTTTCTTTCTGTAGTTTGTTGCCTAGATATGATACTTCCAGAGCCTTTTTTTTTTTTTAAACAGCTACAAAGCTCTTCAGCAAAAGTGCTCCAGTGATGAGAGCTCTGTGTGTTTTGTAGCTCTGAAAGTCAGTCCTTAAAATACTACTTTTCCCTTGGTATCAGAGGCATATTGGACACCTCAATACATAATGATTAAGATCTGTAAAATGCAGGTTCTCCAGTATAGCTGGTACAAAGTTGTATTTGTACGATTTGATCAGTTATATGAGAAGATACAAATCTCCCCTAGTTGAGACACTAATTTTCTCATGACGGAGCACCCAAAACTCCAGCCAGCTTTTTTTTTTTTTTTTCCTGGATCATTGCTATCATTGCTTCTGGATAGAAGTCATTATAATTAAAAAATTGGCAACCGATCTTTCTTGGTGGAAACTGGGCCCTAGTGTTGTTCACCGTTAGAAACTCCGAAAGTGAAATCTCAGTGCGACTGCAGTCAGTGAGAAGACTCCTATCAGCCTTACAATTAGGGTTTCACTTCAGAAATGGTGAACTTGAGTCTTTCCTTAAAAAAGAACACCTTACAAATACTATCTTTTGTAGTAATCTTTTCTTCTTTTTCCACGTATGTACAGTTCAGGGCGTGTGAATTTGCTGCCGAGTGCGGCAGTAGGGCAGGCTGGAAGGCGCCGGGAGCCGCTCAGGGAGCGCTCAGCAGTGCCCGTGCCCTGCGGTGCAGGGTCACCCAGCCCGAGTCAAGGCCGAGTGTGCAGCCAGGTTTAAACAGTGACCCTGAGAAAGGGGCGGGAATTTCATCAAGTTCTGCCCAGATCCTGAAAAATAAGGAGTAACCTGTCGGCTTAACAAGCAATAGGGAATAAATAGAAATTCCAGAAGAAACTAGTTTTACTGTGGCATGCTGATAAAATATTGAAGAGTTCCCTTGAGCATTTTGAGCAAAACTCTAGGTGATAATATGAATTTCACCTGTGAAACTTCCCTACTCCTTACAAACCCTCCTTTTCTTTCCCTTCTAACCTTCCCTGCCCCCAGGAAGGAGAGAATTATCATTTTTTATTTTTCAGGGAAGCGGGAATCAAATTATGCTAAAGAGTAAACAAATGACATTCTGTTTGAAAGCCCTCTGGTTACAAGGTTTTTTCTCCACCCCCTGAATCTTACTACATAAATGTTGAAAACTGTTACTGAAAGATGAAGTGTTTTGCCCTTCGACAGGTTACCATCCCTTTAAAATAGTAAAGGAACACTGTCAAAAGGAGAGAAAAAAAAAAGTAAAAATAACAACAACAACAACAACAACAACAACAACAACAACAACAACAACAACAACAAGCCAAGATATAATTTAGTGATAATTAATACCATCCCAAATAGCCCTGGGAATTTTTCATTAGTTTCATTTAATGTCGCTCTTTGCTAGGGTTGGTCATTTAGCAAGATATCTTATAGGTGGTATCTTCCTTATGATGGCTTATATGGGAAATGAAAATCATCTTTGTTGTGAACGTATCTTTTACAAACAATGTCAAGCTCTCTGACTTGGTGTCCCTCACTTACCACTAACTCATCTAGAAGCTGCTGCTCGATTTAGCCTTCAAAAGCTTGTTGTTTGACACGTTAGAAAAAATAGCAAGGCTACTAGTTGGAGAGGCCTGGCAATGACCTTGTCCTTGTCCTAAATCCTGGCTAATCCCGGGTCCGATAGCTCCACTGGCAGCATGATTATTATCCATGGCTGTTGCATTTCTCACAGGTACTCATTCCACAAAGGACTGTGTGAAAAGAAGTAATAATGGGGTATAGAGATTAAATGTTTTTACTTTGTCTGACCCATACATATTTGGGGCATTGCTTTTGAAGCTTTGGATCTGCTCACTTTTTTCAATCTCTCAGTTGCTTGAATTGTCAGGGAGTTCTTCCTTTTACAGTAGCTAATTTTAATAAGAAGCATTAAGAAATCCTCACATATTTTAGCAAAATGCATTTCATATGTATGGAATAAGTCCCATCTTTCTGATATTCATTATCTTCTACGCTTGTTTCCATCCTGGTTATGTCTCCTATTTGAAGAAGCTAAGATGGGAAATTAGCAGGTGGTTTTTGTTTTGGTTTGTTGGGGGCTTTTTTCCTTATATTTTGTGGCAGCTTTCTCTCAGAGGCATCGGTTCCACGTAATGCTTCGTCGCAGCCGCCAGACGATTGCAACTCTCAGGCCAGTAGCTGAGTCGCAGAGGAGCTGAGGCAGACAAGTCCCATATGACTTTGAAGTTCACATACTTGGTCAAAACAGCATCTTGCATCTTGTAAAAACCACGCAGATCATCGTGTACAGCTGTCATACTTTGTTACCGACCACTTAAAAAGATTCTTTACTCCAAAGGTTGCAAGAGCCGTAGTTTGAGGAGGCAGTCCCAGTGAACACTACTCCAGCACGATAAAGGCATGTGAACAGCTTCAAAATATGTATCTTAGCACATGGATTTTCCTCTATGAACCTCAGTTTTAGAGAGAGAAACAACTGTGATTTGCTTGGTAGCAAATCGTAGCAGGTTCTGGTAACACTCCCAGTCTCTCACTTCTATACTTAGAATAAAATAGGCATTTTTAAAAGGTTGAAAAACCTGTGGAATTTCTTTCTAAGGGCGATGGATTCAGTCTTTAATTGAGGAATTGTGTTACTGTTGTTTTATTGAGTTTCGGAGAATATATTGAGTAGTGGCACTAGGTGAATGCTACCCCTAGAGGTGACATTGCTGGCCATCTGAAATCTGGTGGAAACTTTGACAAAGATTAGAAGAGCACTGTGCTTGCCAATTATTCAGTAGATAACTAGCACATAAGAGTGTTGCCTTTGTCAAACCCTAGTGATCTTCTCTGGATATCTTAACTAATGAACAAAGAAACCATTTTCCCATTTTTCTAACTTCATAGAATCATAGAATC
>VZSV01000062.1:1717731-1732975 GCA_013398735.1 Nothocercus julius | reverse complement strand
ACATCATTTAATTTAAATAAAATAATCAGAAGAAAACACCTTTCACTGAATCTTTAAATTAAAACAAAGTGCTTTCACAAAAAAAAAAAAAAAAAGAAAAACTTTCATTTTCATCAGATCAGCAACTCCTGCAGTGCCAGATTTTCAGCAATTTCTACTCAGAGCTGTTGAGCCTGTAGCCTCAGAAAGGAAAGTGTGTGCAGATGTCTAATGCAGAGCAAATGAATGAGAATTTGCAGGGGATTAATCTGTGTTGTGATATCATACTAATCCTCCTGGGTCTGACTTCCGACCAACCGAGGACATGGCTGGGGGCCTCATGTTGCAGTAGTGTTGCCTACTCAGTCCTTCTCCTCTCAAAGTGACTGTTGTATCCTCAGTGACTGTTGTATCTTGTAGGTGGTATCTTGTAAGTTGCAAGCTGTCTTTATTTAACATAAGCCACAAACCACTGTTTATCAGATGCTAATACTCTCCAGTCAGTAATCATTCAGACTGAATTGGAACTACCTAATGTGAGTCCCTACATATGCTGCAAATTGAGGCAAGGTTTGTTGGGAAAAGCAACAGCTGTTATTAAACCAGCTGATAGAGTGGAAAGAAAAACAGCTTGAGGAACACCCATCTTTTTTCAGGCCTATGAGAAATAGTATCTTTCTTTGCATGCTACATATTTATTAGATAAATTATGCCCTCTTCTACTTCAGTTTAGATCGCTGATTCTTCCTTTCCAAAACTGAAGATCCCATAAGCTAAAAGCAAGACTTAAATGCACACGGAAGAGGTTGCCTATCTTGTCTTTGTGTTGATTGTTGAAGGCCAACATCACATGTGCAGGAAGCCAGTATGGTAAAGAGCAACTCCTAAATGAAGACTTTTTTTCATTAGCAGGCCTTCTAGCAATCCGGTCTGTTCAAAATTGTTTCTGTGGGCAATATCACTACAGCATCTGCTCCAGATTCTGTGCTCAGTGATGACAGCATAAATTCAGGGTAGCCTTGTTGATTAAATTGAGTTAATTTTGATTTAAAATAACATTACTGAGATCAAAATTTGCTTGCTCATTGTCATATAAATAAATAAACTAGTGAAATAGAATTCCTATAGAAATAAGGGAGGCAAATGAATGTGTCTGCCATTTAATCTTTATGAGCGGGAGGTCCTCTGCAACAAATAGAATGTCTCATTTTATTGTTTTCAAGGACAACCTACTTAAGGTTGCAAGCCAGACAAATTTGACATAGGAGGGTAGATAATATTCTGGGTTTAGTCAGCCCTCAACCTATTCGATTTTATCCCTTGTGGCTTAATTTATTTCTTCCTTGTAAGTCTCTAATAAAATCTACCTGCCAGCTGTGATCTACGTTGCTTTGAATAGATATTAATGTTGCTTCTTGGTACTACCATCTTGGAAAACATGATGGTGCATAGGAACCAATTAAAACAGAGGTTCCTAAGAATATCATTCACTGTGTGATTTTGTTCTTATTACTTGCTCAAGAGGGAGATGGTCTAGGAACTCTAAAGATAACTGATGATTTCAGAAAGAGTTCCTTCTATTGTATTTTGCATAAGTAGAATTACTGTTACCATGGGCTGAATGTAAATATGAAGCAGTGCACAACATAAGTGGTTAAATAAGATTCTTGGGAAAACAGCAACTTGGTGCAACCAAACTCTAACTATGTTCTATAAATCCAAGTTGGCCTTCCAAGTTTCAAAAACTTTCTCAGAGTGAAGTATATAAAGTGCATACGGGAAAAAAGGAAAGGAAGTTTTAAATATTGAGGAAGTAGCACTCATAGCACACATTTTATAGTCTGTGAATGGTACTATAATTAAGAATTAAGGTGCAATAAGTTATAAGTCCAGGCTATTCTAGAGTAAGCGAGTAATTTTTCATATTTTTTTTTTATTTTATTCACCAATAAATTATAAAAGCACATTTTGGCATGTCACTACTTCATCTAGACTATAATGTGTAGGTGCTGACAGACAACAATTAAATATTTGCATATTTTAAGTGAGATGCAGTCATGGTTTTGACATCAGAACTAATGTTGAACAACACAAATATTTCAAATATGAAAGTTTCTTCTTTAAAGCAAAATTTTAAGGCTTGGCATATTTTGTGAGAAGAGGTGGGCAAAGTCTCGATTTTGTGCTAGTCCCTGGGTAGAAGTAGTTTGAAAATTTAGTTTGTAATTGTTAATATCTATATTTTCTAATAAGTAACCAATTAACAACATTGGAGGGGGAAAAAAAAAAAAAAAAAAAGGTGGACCTTGTAAACTTTATTATGCTGAGTTCGATATGTTATCCCCCACAGAATCCCCTTGTGAAATTTGGTTGCTGTTTGTTTTGCTTTGCTTTGCTTTCCTTCACTTCAGTTGCTCTCATTATTATCAAGAGAAACCTCAGGATTTCAGGGTTTGAAACAAACCCTTAACATCATTGGCACTAGGAAAAGACGCAGAATTGCTAGAAGTCCGGAGCAGGATAAGCCTGTGCACTTTCCCAGCCCTTGCTCTGCCCTGTGCCGGAGTCCAGTACCTGAATCAGGGGGATTGTGGTGCCCTTGGAGCGCTCTGTTCTCCCGCATGTCTCTGTCGGAAGGTGGTGGTGGTGGGGTGGTGGTGGTGTTTGTTTTCATACATGTTTGCTACAGGTCGTGCATTAATTTTCTTCATAGCACAGGATGATATTAGGTGTTCAGATCTTTTTTAAACGATTATTGACTTTTTAGCTGAACCATGTGCTAGTTATTAGCATCATTGGGTTTTGTTTTGTTTTGGGGGTTTTTTTTGTGCTGGATTCCTCTAGTCACTGCTTTCCTGTTACTGATTGCTTGGAATTAATGTGATATTTCTGCAATATTCAGAATTATCTCAGACAAAACTGTGATACCTCTGTTGCGCCAGACCATGGATCTTCCCGTTGTGTCTCTTTGCTAGTCCTTAATTTTCTGTTCACCGTAATACAGATGATGCATGCATTTTAACTTTATTAACATCCCTTCAGAGGCTATGCGAAGAGTTTTAGGCTGTTGTCCCCTCTCCGTATCCATGGTGTTTCATATTTGTCTCTCAAAGCTGTCTATAGAATTTCTGATGTGATTATCACCTTCTTATCACAGTGCTTAGCGTATTATGTAGCCACTTTTCTTGGGCCATCTGTTATAGCAGACATATTTGAGGGTCTTTCCGAGACTGTCCCTTAGCCCAGTCCTGTCACTCTATTGCATTTTCCACAAGAAAAAAAGGGGGGGGTGGAAAAAGGAAACGACTGCCCAGCAGTAATAGCAGTAGAAGTTAGTGGAAATTAGATGTTTTACAGAGGTGTTGCTCAGAAAGACCATTAAGCTGAAGTGTGAATGAATTTGGAGGAGGAGTAATTCTGCTTAATAAGATGTTTCAAGTGTTATCTCCCTAATTTGCTGAGGAGCAGGTAGAGGCTATAGCGTACTTGTAAAGTAATTAGAAATCCTTGGTAATTGTTTTTTTAATTAACAATAAAACTTGAAGGAAAAAAAAATCCACTCATTTCCACTTTTTCTCTGAATTAATTTTGTTTCAGCTGAGAGAAGTGGTTACGCACAAGAGGTTGTTCAGATTAAAATTCAAGGCAAAGAGCAGTGTGAGCTAATTTTAGTGTTCCTGCTAAAACAGTTGCTCGGCTCCATTCACTCTTCTGTCCCTGCGATGTGAACCGGCAATGCATTTTGTACCCCCGATTTCACTCTAGTGACCCAGTTGTTACATCCTGTTTTCAATTACTCTGAGCTGCTGGACACCAAAGAACAAGCTGGAACTTTTAGAGATCCATGTTAACAAAATCCTGGCGGTCAGCAGGTGCGTCAGCTCCTGGCTCAGGAATACTGAAATAGCAGCTTGTGCCAGTGACAGCCAGAGATCTGGTAGGCACGGGTGTGCGGCTTCAGGAAGGCCGGTGCAGCATTGCAAGCAGCCGCCGGGCTCCAGAGCCCTTTCCCTTCGCTGGCCCTTTTCGCACTGCGGTTGCAGCTGGCGCTTGTAACACGAGGTGGATGCAGCAAGTGGCAGCGGTGGAGCAAGTGCCGTGTAACGCGAGCCGTTTAACATCCATTGCACCTGGAATGTGGAAAGCTGCCCTAAAACCTTTGCGTAGGGCAAATACCGTGACTCAGCTCAACTGAAAACCTCTCTGTGCTGTAACAAAAGAATATTGCTTTCACGATAAAGTGAACTGAAAAATCACCATGTCTCAATGCTTTGTACGCAGTATTTTCCCCAAATCCAATATCAAGGCCCAGGGTGACAGCCAAGTGCTCCTGAAGCCAGCTTGAACTAGTTTATTTGCACTAATTGCATTGGTTTCTGTTCTCAGAATTTATTCCTAGCTTCTTTCTCGGGTTTTTCTTTTTGTTTGGGTGGAGTCAGGGTCCCACCATAGAACTTATGTAAAAAGTAGAGGTGAGTGTGTCATCAGGAGTTTTGCCTCTCTTATAATAAAAGATAAACATGTGAAAACATGTTAGCACAGCAGGGAAAGGGATGTGTGAGATGATGGTATTTCCAAAATGAAATTAGTGGTGTGAAGGGAATCTTGTGGAGAAGCTGATGGAAAATGAAGATTAGTTGTCTGTTTGGAGAACATGCATTATAGGTCTGCTGTACCCTCAGTAAAGCAGTTAAAAAGTAATCAGAGTTATGCTCTCTGGACTTTAGAGACTCTATTTCTACTAAAAGCCAGCAGGCACCTTTAAAAGCACACAAGCAAAACTGCAGCATGTGCGTAGTTGTACTTCATATGATCCCCCCAAGAGAAGGGTGACAGTTCTTTGCAAAGTGAGGAAATGGCTAATTCTCTGTTTTGCCTCTGTTTTGGATGCAGTCCCTTGAAAAAGACTGAAAATGAAGTTAAAGAAAGAAAGAATTGAGATTGTTCTACTAAGGAATATGCCCTTGACTCCTAAAGCAACAGGAAGCAGCTGTGGGATGTTCTGTCATCACAGACTTAGCCTTTATATTCTCCTGGTCTCCATTATTCCTGCCAACCTAAAGTGGTAACAGCTTTTACTTTCTAACCGCTTGCTGATATAGCACGTGTTGAGGTACCGCTTTGTGGCATTCAGAGCAATCTTTGAACGTAAAGTTTAGTGGTCACATTTTTATTTAAAACTTCCTAAGAGGAACATGAGACACATAAGAGTAAATTGGAATGCAAGAGTAGAAGCCAGATGAAGTTCACAGGGCACAGAGCTAGTGGGTTGCCTTAATAAAAGGTAATTTGTTTTTGCAGGGAATTAGTCATGATAGATAAGTCACAATCCCCTTTTTCTATGAACTTTCTCCCTTAACCTATGAATTTCTGAGTAAATTAAGACAATTCAAACCCGAGTTTTTTGAGTAAAGTCCGAGTAAGCTAAGAAAAGATTTTCCTTCCTTCCAAAAGGAAAAGAGCAACAACAACCACATCTAAACTAATGTACATATATATGTTTCTGGTACCCACTTGTAAATCATTTTGTACTAATTCATCTAGTGTATGAGTTCTATCTTCTCATGTACTTTCGGTATAGATGTTTTTATGCCTTTGGAGCAGATGAAGATAATTCAGAGCTTTCAGAGCTTCGTTATCTGTTCCACATGTTTGTCTCCTGCAGAGCCATAAAAGAGAGGTGCAGGTAAGTCTTGTAAAAATGAAGGTGTATTTTTATGGCTCTCTAAGGGCAACTCTGATCACTGCTGTCCCACCTAGAAGTGAAATATGCTGCTTTGATGCTCAAAAGAAAAGGTTGGATTGGAGACGCGATACGGGATGCGGCAAGGTAGAGGCTCACCTGGAAAGGGCATGTTGTATTCTGTTGAGTAGCTGTTGTTTGAGTTGCCCTGGGAAGGCTTCGTCAGGCCTTAACAGTGGTGAGAGGCCAGCGTTAGGCTTGCTGGTACCTGACATGGCACAGCAAGAAGCTGGGGGACACCTTGCAGAGAGATTTCTGTGGGAGTTTCCAACAGCTAGATTGAACTGAAAATATTTCCTGGTTTATTTGGTTTCTGATTTCACTGGCTGTTCAGCTGTACCACCTAGCTCTGCAACAGCTTTTCGGGACAGTGCCTGTAACGTAGTCCCTAAGAAGTGCTCCTTGAAGGTTATATTCAGTGGCAGTGAGCACAATACGCAATCTTTCCGTATCTTTTCCCTCTATAAAGTATGGATTGTGATGCGCTCAGGCATCGGTAGGATGCTTTGAGATCTACTGAAAGAAAGTGCTTCACAAGTACAAAAACATGATGTCGTAGGGGGAAAAAGATGCTGAAAAGCCTTATTGTGTCTTTGAAGTCATTTCCCTTTATGTCATGTATGCAACAAGACAAATACTGAACAGTGTTGTTGTATGATTTTTAGACTGCTACTTTGGGGAGTCCTGACTTTCAATTTAACTATCTGCAAAACCAGCAAAAGGACAAAACTGACTCTTAAAAAGAAAAGATAAAATCCGAACCAAAGTCCCCTTTTAACATGCTGCTTCAGTTTCAGGCTCGCGCTCTTCCGTTTTCACACATCCATACGCTTCCATTAGCCCTGCTTCTGTTCTCTGGAAGTGGTTGCGCTTTCCCTCCAGCTGGCAAGGTGCAAAGGGCTCTGTCGAAGTGGGCTCGGAAGCAACCCGCGGCCTCCCCGGAGACCAATTACTTCTGAAATGTGCCTGGTCGCTGCCGCCTCCCCCTCCCCGACCTGCCCCCGCCGTCCCCCAGCAGCTCATTGTGCGGGTGTCACCACGACACCTGATCAGCCCTAATTCTTGCTTTTATTTGAATTAGGGTGCCACCACTCTTGGATCCGTGTCAGGGCCCATGTAATGCCTTTGGGCAACGCTGGGGATTACATTAGCATTTTGGTGTTGTTCTAAAGCCACATGGTCAGCATTATAAGGATCCCATTAGAGATAAAGGGACCAGTTACACAAAGCCAAAGAAATATAAGGGCCAGAGGAGGTTGATGTAATTGGCTGATATTAGAAAGTGCTTTAATTAATGAAAGCATACTGTGGTTACTACCCCTTTTTTATAGTTTAACATGGCTCTTAATTACATTCTCAGTTGTTCGTTTACACGGAGCATGTCTTTCAGGACTGCCAAGCTCTTCAGGGAAAATGAAGCAAGTATGTCGTGCGGGGTTGGCCGGCCTCGCGATTCCACCCCGATTGCTGCCTGCTAGGAAAGAAAAAACAGTCCCCGAAATGACAGGAGGCGGAAAAAAATGGAAAAATGTCAATGTCGGGGTACTGAGCAGACTGCCTATGCTTAAGAACTTTGTTAGAAATGCAACTCTAAATTTCAGAGGCCAAGGCGGTGCGTTGTTGAGCAGTATGGCGAGCAAGGCCTGCCGGAGCTCCACAGGGCCAGTCTTGGCAAGGCCGCTTTCGCAGCGGTCTGTGTCCGTGACCGCTGCTTTGCTGAAGGTATTCTTTAGAGTTTGCTATATGTATCACGTATACGATTGCTTAGATGTTGTGTTTCCTTCATATATAGGAGAATGCAATGTCAGAGTCATTTTTTTTTTTTTTCTTCCCAAGACGTACTAGAAGTTTTACTTTTCTAACGTTCTTCTTTGGTCACCTCCTGTGATCTCATGAAAAGAAGAGTTTACGCTTAAATGAGGAAAGCAAAGCTGTTTTTAAGAGCTTTAAATGGTGCTTATTTTTAAACAAAGATTCTAATCTCTGCTTTATTAATTTAGACATCTGTCAGCAGCATCTTTTCGATCAACTGTCTGTGATCCAGGGGTAATAGTAGACGAGCAGTAAACAAACCCAGGTTAGCATTTAATTGGTGATAAGATATTCATAAAGTTAGGAAGTATAAATTTAGAATGAAAACTCTTGAGCACAGGGCTAGAACAGGTTTTTTGTTGTTATTGCTGCTGCTCTTTTATTTACTGATTTATTTTTTTACATAAAGCAGTATATTTCTATGCTGTTGCAGTAGCTTTCTTAGATATTTCTCTAAATGAGCAGAGGCATGGACACCTATGGACTTCTTGTGTTGAATTATTACAATATATGAATTGGAAAGGGAGCAGGTTTCTTTTAATGTTGCGATCACAGTGTTGATAGCCATTGGTGTGCAGGGCTCAAGCTGTTGACTCATTTAGGCTTTTATAGTAGGGTAAGCTGAATAAAATACTCTTTTCCCAGAATCAAGCACAATCAAAATACTGAATTTCAGATATATTAATACAGAGGGGGGGGAAAAAAAATCCAGAGGATAGTTAGGCATACTTGAAGTCTTCTGTCACTTGTCAATAAACCTGTCTATAGTACAGGTTTGCAGAATCAGTCATAGGAAGTTATGAATTCTGGCCACTTTGTGAAGTTGTTTCGTTGTTCAGAGAGCTTGATATCCACAGCTGTATCACCACAGAAAGTAACTGAAGTTTCCTAGATAAAATGAATCACAAATTCAAAGATAAGTTGACTTAAGAGAACAAGAAAAGATATTTTGGTTCATTAAATGTTTTTGAATCAAACTCTGTCTTTATGGATGGGCTAGGAACTGAAGAAACTTGAGCAATTGTGTATCTTCTATTGACAATATCTCGTCAAAGCAGCAGCAGTGATGCTCTGCAAATGAGTTCTCAGAACCAAATTGTTAACTGTAACCACGCTGCTCTCTTAGCTAAACAGAGAAATTCAGCAGTTCATGAGCTTAATGGGCATCTTAAGTCCCTTCTGGCTTTAATCATCTGTTTTGTTTTGAATTCCCAGTATCGGAACTAATTGCAGGTGCCTGCTTCCAACACGAGTCGCGAACTTAGGCATGTCAGTGCATCACTTATATCATGTCGCCTCCCGGTAAATTCCTTCTCACTGTAAGGCTCTGTAACCCGATGTGACAGGATAGAAGTGGGCTGGCGTGGTGTAGTATCTTGAAAATAAATACAAAAGTTTTAGGATTTTATGTTTTGCATTTTGAGTTATCTTGGGATGAGAAAAATGAGTGAATAATAGCTCACTGGTAAAAGTCTTGGCTGGTAAATGAGAGTGAAAGGCCAAGAGCTAATACTCCTGATGTTGGCATAATTCTGCTGTGAGTAGAAAACCCCATCAAAATGTCCTCTTTAAAAATGATCAGAATATTATTCATCCATCCACTATACACAAAAATAAATGGGAAGGGCTATAACACTTAGTGAAACGTACAGGAAGGGCGATGACTTCAGCCAGAATGCTTTCCATCGCAGTTAAACCATGAAGAAGGTCCCTGTTTTAAATAGCTTCATACCCGAGATAGCATCTCCCTGGGCAACTTGCACTGAGCTGGAATGAAATGCTCAGCTGCACCATCCTGTAAGAGCAGTTAACTACGAGTTTCATAAAGATCCTGCAATTGTAATCGGATCTTTGGGATATAGAGGATCTGAGAGCTGCCTTGACTGAGCTGGTGGGCAGTTTCAGGATCCCAGTAAAAGCTGGGAGGTAGCATTACATAAAAGGTAATCCTCAGTCACTAAGGAATTGTGGTGTTACGCAAGTCTTCATTTCTACTGTACTTAATACAGGAAATAACTACTAATTACTTCAACCTTTATACTTAATTTTGGAAATAGGGGAATTACAACACTAATTGGGCACCAGTTTGTGCAAGCTTGGCCTCTGGAAAATCCTCAACTGGCGAACTTTTGACGATTTAATAGGAGAACTGTTGGAGCTGCAGTATTGCTGCTGGTAGCTGGAAGAGGAGTTATGTCCTGTGTCCCAGAGCCTTATGTTGCTGCAGGATACTGTGCTGAGGAACTGTCCCCGCCAACACCTAATGGGCAGCTTTCTGAGAGAGCAAAGGCTGCTGTTACAATAAGTTGAATGCTGGCTCATCCTGGTAAGGCTGTTGCAGAGCCCTCTATGCAGCTCCAACATCCAGTTAGGAGGCAGAAGATGAGGCGATAGTATATATTCCTGTAATCTGTGAATATTTCACATTCACTTCAAATAGGAGAAATAAACCATAACAATTCATGCAAGTATTAGCTCGATGCCCAGACTGCTTTTACTCATTCCTTGGTTTTTGTTTGGCATCTGTGTATACCTAAAGGAGACAAGGAGCGGTTTGTAAGGAAGTTCTTTTTTATCCTGTGTGTTGATAGGCAGAATTAATAGTTTTTTTATGGACAGTATGTATATGCATCTCTTGAAATGTTACAACTATGCATCTAATACTTAAAAAAAGAAATTCAGGATGCATTTATGCTGATGTATCCTACAGTGTCTTTGTAAAACTATATTTACTTTAAGAGATTGTTATTTTTCAGAAGTGCAACCCATACCTCAGGCTGAAAATAGAGCATGTTTTATTCTTCAGGCAGAAGCTGCTCTTTAGCCCCGCAGCCCCGCTTCAGAATTTTTACTCTCACTAATGCTAGAGAGAAATCATCAGGGTGGGGGAAGGGGACAGGGAATTCTGCAGTCAGAAAAAGTTATCTCTGGTTATTCCACTAATCTAGTTCATAGACTTTTTTTTTCATGGATAATTCTGCATCTGCTCTTCATTGAAAAATTAATAAAACAGAAAAGGAGCTAAACTGGACTGACCTCCAGATTCCGCTAGCCTTTGCAGGCCTTGTGACATAAAGGCACCATCAGCCTCTTTTTCCTTTATCATCTCATATGTGTGTCTTGCATCACCCCACAGCAGTTGTCAGTGGGAACAGTGAATACCTTCCCACTTAGGCAATGGATAAAGTCAGTTATCCATGAATAGACCTATCGCTAATCATCTCATACTGCCAACAGATTGACTGTCTGCATTTTGCCAGGTGCTCAAATGAGCTGTTACTACATTTTTTTTTCCAGAAAATTATGCTGTTTTATCTGCAAACTGATATTCAGCTCCTTTTCTCCCTTTACTCTGCACAACCTTCAAAAAATTGCCAAGCTAGTGCTAGTTCTTAGCATACTGAGCCAACACAGATCCTTCCTCATCGAAAGGAATTCCTCGGCCTTGACTGCCCATTCAGGGAGAGACTGAGCTCTTGCCCACACGGCATTGATCTGAGACCAGTATTTTGACAGAGATGGTCGTCGTAAGACTGGAAATGAAAATACCACTATCTTAATGGGGATAAGGTTCCAGGCTCCTTCATTCTAAGAGTAATAGAGAAACAGAAATATCTTATGTTTTAGATCAGAGTTTGATGCTGTCTTGGATCAGAAATGTCCTATGAAGAAAATAGGAAGTTATGAAAAGGAAAGTTGCTGAAAATAGAAAACACCTAGTGTAGAGAGTTAAGGAGCCCCTAAGTCAGTTGACCTTCAGGAGTAGCAAAGTTTGTGGACAGATACTAGAACAAAAGATCTCATTGAAGACCTCGGATGGCCCCTGAGCATGTAATTCAGCAATAGCAGCAAGACAAGCCGGCGAGCGGGAGAGCGGGTTCCTTGTTCGTATGGTTGCTTGTCACAGGAACAGCTGACTTGTGTAGAGAAGGCAAGAAACAGAATCAGAATTGATGACTCTCTCACAAGCTTCCAAGGGATGCAGGAGTGGGAGCCCTAGAATAAAGTCCAGACCTAGAAGCTAACCCTGAACCCTTTTGATGTATCTCCAAGGTAGCATTTGCAAAACATCCACCACAGATGTTGCCCTGCAATCAGAGGTTCATATTACGAATGAGTAAAATATTTGGTTGGATGAGCTTACAGGTGGCTGTTCTTCTTGTCAGTTACTAATGGAGAATTTTAATGAAAGTTTGACTCAAAGTGCCTCATAAATGTCGACTGAGGGACAGGTGTCTTGAATACATTAATCATAAACTAGAAGTGGAAAAAATATGCAATTTAGTCATTTTAGTAACTGCACCTCTTTAGCAAATCAGACTGGCACGCTTAAGTCCTCTCACCCTTTGGTGAACTCATCTTTGAAGTTTCAGTATTAGAAGTAGCTCAGAATCACGCAAACAAGGACTTTTTGTTCTTGGACTTGCTGTTCTCAAAATAAAAATTCTGTAGGCGGTCCACTGTGTGCTAGAAAGACTAATTTACTGGAGAAGCTACCAAGTCCAGTCTTGCAAATTATGAAATAATCCAAGTTTACTCATGGTGTGTGCAAGCACTGCTCTGTTTCAGGTTCAGCATTTCTATATGCTTCACCCCCCCACCTCTTGCAGGGGGGATTTAAGCTCAGATAAAATTCTCCTTCAGTACATGAAACATAAATATGGCTGGAATGTTACATAGATTTTCTGTTCTTCCCTAGCTCACCCCAAATTAAAAAAAAAAAAAAAAAAAAACTTTCTAAATATAACAGAAGAACATATGAACAGTTCAAAGATCTATTTCGGTCATAAGGATTGCAAATATATTCACTTTGGAAAATCAAGCTGGCTGCTGTAATCATATGTTAAACTTGTGCTTGCAAAGATCCACCACATCCATCAGTAGCTGCTAGAAATGGGTAGTTCAGTAGTTGCTACTCTGAGTACTCTTATGCTAAATATTCGCGTGCTTCTTTCAAAAGTTTGTGGATGTGTTTGCTAACTTCACTAGCAAAGTTTTTGGTAGTTTCATAGTCATGCTATTTAGTTCACTATAAGGAGCAAGTTAAAATCTTGAGTTATTTGCATGAATAAAGGAGAAATAATGTGTTTTGCACATTCATGCATATGTTTTTCATTTCAATGATCTTTGCATTTCATCTGTTAGACCGGAGGGGCTACCATCATGTTTCTCTGTCCCATTTAAGTCCTTTCTCATCAGGTTAACACTGTTCTGGAGTTCATTTCAGGAGCACCTTAAATTGATCTCAACAAGTAAATAATGAGAGATCTTCTCTCATAAATGGTTGTTTACATATCAGCAGACAAGACTTGCAGATAGAGTTGTGAGTCTCGGGGGAAGAAAAAAAAAATCAGTGTTCAAATCCAAACTTTGCAAATCCCACCAAATTTTTAGCAGATTTAATCAAGAATTCCCAATTGACATATCACAGGTTTTGGAGGAATTTAACACTTGGCTCTGATTGTAGCTAAGTCAAGACAGACAATTTGTATCTCTGTAATGGCAGAAGTCTCATACAGGCACACGCGCGCTCACGTGCTGTATCTAGAGGTGCTGAAATGTGTTCCTGAAGACACCAGTTTTCCCTCTGAAAATAGGATATTTTCGGGCGTTTTCACCTCAGCTGTCCAACTTCAAATGGGAACTTCAGTCATTTCATCAATATCATTTAATACTTACCCACTGCCAGCTGTGGAGTGTGGTGCTCTCCAGGGAGGCCCTACCTTAAATACACGTGGTTGTTCATTGGCGTGATGATGGCAGCGGTGGGGAGAAGGTGCCCCCAGCCAGCAGGATACCGCAGCCAGGCAGTAAGGCCGGGCGAGGGCAGGACGGTATCCGCAATGCAGTGCGAGGGGTTAAGCGCTCCGCTCGGAGCTGCAAAGATCCACTTACCAGTACTGAGATTCGCAGCCTAGAGCACTTGGCATTTGGCACCTATATTATTGTGCCTCTGGAAAAGTGGAACAGCTATCTCTTTTCTATTCAAACATAGCAGAAGGAAACAAAAGGTCATGTTGCTTTTTTAACTCTTTTTTTTTTTTTTTTTTAAACTGGCTAAACTACTTCCCAGAATGGAGCAGATCTGGCGCGCGTGCCCTTCTCAGCCTGGGGAGGCTCCTCTGAGATGAGAACACTCTGCTGCATTTAAGGGCCACAGATAGACTAGGGTAAGCAGAGGCTTAGCAGGTTTTTGGTTTGTGTAAAACTTTAGGGAAATTTGCTGAAAAAAAATTGGTTTACTGTGGGAGCTGGGAAGAGTGGTGAGAACAGCATTTTCTTTAACTTAGGTACCTGCGTTTTGCCTTAGTCCTATTGTGAGCGCTTGAACTTTCTGTGGGATCCATGCTGACATGGCTGGTGCCAACAGGACAGGGAATTCGGAACAAAGCAGGGAATAAAAATAAAAAAAAATAAGCGAACAGGTAGGGCAAATTCTCATTTCTGTGCGAAAGAAGCAATGCTCCTCATAGAATGACTTTACTTGACTGACAAAGCACTTTGACAGATACAGAAAGTGTAGCTTTCTCAAAATCACTTTTTCATAAGATTTTGCTAGATTAAAAGCAGCTCCATACCAATGTACATCAGGGCTTTGTATTCCTCCCTGTATTTTCATTTAAAAGGGAGCTGCTGTGCAAAATAATGTCCTTGTCTGTCCCTTTCTCATACAAACCTCCAATCAAATTTAATAAAGCTAGTTTGATACAATGCCAGCCTACACTTGGTTTACCCTTGGTCGACTTTAATAGGGTCAAAAATATTTTCGCATTGGCAGTGTACGCATTAATCATTTTTCCAGAGGATTTAGAAAATTGGAAGAGACAAGGCCAAGCAAAATTTTAAATTAATTGGGCCTACCCCAGCATTCAGGGGGTCACCTTGTGTCAGTTGTCCCACATTTTCCAGGTCACAGAGTTCCAGTGTATCCTACAGCTGCCATGAGGAAAGATCTGTGCTGTGGGCACACAAAGGTGAAAGAATTTCTCTCAGAAAGTGCGAATTTTCCTACGGGCAACCACAACAATTGCAGCTTCCAGATTGTCGCCAGACACCAACCACTTAAATAATGCATGCTCGGCTGACGCCTCGACTTGGTGCATTTTCTAATCGAGTAGTCAGGAAAATTTGCAAACACTCTGTCATTTACCATAAATCCGCTGCCTGCTTACAACTACAGAGTAATTAATTTTAGTGCTGCTCAGAATTATTAATTTCAGCTGGGAAATCTGTCTTCACAATCATTGCTGTTTTCACCCTCCCTGCCTTTTTTTTTTTTTTTTTTGTTCCCTAATATTCTTCTTGCTGGGGGTTGGAACATCAAAGCCCTATTCTTACAAGGGAAAGACTGTTTGTGGCAATGTTAATATTGCCACTGCAGTGTGACACCAGCAACTGCTTCAACATTTCTGATTGTAATCTGCAGTAATGCCCTCAGTGTCTGCCTGGCTGGCCAGATGTAGCTGGCAATGCTAAGTAAGGGAAGCAAGGGGAAGACTTGCTTTGGAGATGTAATTAATTTATTAGGTCCTAAAAGGGTTTCCCATGCGATAAGGACTGGTTATACCTTTTAGCTCATGCTTTTATTCAGAGGAGCGGAGTGCTACAGCCTAAGTGCAGAAAAATAACTGCAGGCGAGAGAGTTGCATTAAATGGTTTATCATCTGTTTAAACATGCTTAGCATTTAACCTAAGGATTAATAAGCTTTT
>VZSV01000062.1:1674582-1717656 GCA_013398735.1 Nothocercus julius | reverse complement strand
CATAGATTTATTTGAAAACCTTGAAGTTATGAGAATACTAGAAAGGAAATTTCTGTAATTGCTCCTTTATATTTACACTTTTGCAAGCCCAAGGTGTATTGCTTGCTGAAGTGATTTACATTCGTTTGCAAGGCTGAACTGGGGCGGCATCAGATTCAAGAAACAGTCCTGGTCCCATTTTAAGGCATATCCTCTGTGGCAAGAGGGCTTGTGCTGCTAGGTTGGTTAGCAAATCCACCAGCTTCCAGCATTCCCTTGAAATAACTGTACTGTCCAGCTTGTAGCCTAGTACAACATGTAAACTTCTTTCCACCCCGCTTGTGTTTAAAAAATAAATAAAATGAAAAAGAATGCTCATTAAAGTGAAGAGTAAATGTAAACATGAGTCACTAAGAGATTAGACATGGTTAAGTAGTTCAGGATGTTTGTGGTTATCTTCATCTAAACAATACCAGTAGTTTT
The DNA here is from genome assembly GCA_013398735.1 of Nothocercus julius. Lineage (NCBI taxonomy): Eukaryota > Metazoa > Chordata > Aves > Tinamiformes > Tinamidae > Nothocercus > Nothocercus julius. Next base: position 1,717,194 of record VZSV01000062.1, on the reverse strand, counting down.
CTGAGGCTGCTTCTGGTTCCAACTGTTCTCCGGCCAGTGCGGGGCTGCCCGAAACAAAGTTGATAGTTGTTTTGTAAGAGCTGTAACCCCTTGATGCCAGGCTGCCTGTTTTCCTGTCGCGAATCAGTTGAAATGTTAATGAAATTAACTCCTGGAGTGGCATAGTGCCATCGTTAAATATTTACAAAAAGAACTGCAAGGTGACGTAGCTGGTTCCCACGTTTGACATAGGCACCTCTGAGAGGCAGGAGAGATGATGGACACTTGGTGAAGAGCAGCATTCAATAATATATTAAAAACGTTCAAGGGAGATCTCCATACCTGAGGAGAACACGTCACAGGAAAATAGCCCAGAAATGCCAGCTACTCTTTCTCATTGGTTTCATGCACATGTTAAATAATGTATTTGACCCAGAAATAAAAATTGACCCTAAACAACCTTAGGACTGTAAGGAAGTTCACATCTGATGCATCTATGATCTTTCAGTGTAATGTCCAGATTTTTTTCCATTGTGTGGACTGTAAAATTCCTGCTATGAATTGCTAGGAAGCTTCCTAAAACATGCCCTTTGACATCAAGAGCCATTTGAGGGAATTTATTTGTGGCATTTGAGAGCAGAAATTGGCAGAAAGCTCGAGACGTATCTTTTGGGCAGCCCGTGTAAAGACTGGTAGAGTGGCAGGCTGCTAAAACCTGTCATGCAGCCGGGATCTTCGCTTTAATACCGCAATTAATTTCTGTAACACAACAGAGGTTCCGTCTTTAAAAGGGCAGAACTTAGCTGTGAGAAATAATGCAAACATTATGACACTAAGCCAGGAACAAAATCACGTCGGAGCCCATTAATTAATCATTACAAAATACTGCATTACAGCGCTGGATGAGCAATGTTTCTGGTGGCATAAAATATTAGGGGATTATGTGTCGTGGAGGGCTGAGGTACTGTGTTTTAAACGTGTATGTGTAAAATATATATGCGTAAATATCTCAACATAATTGTTTCCAAATGATGCTGCTGGTGATGTATGACATTGCGCCAGGCGCGTCTTTTATTAATCAAAAAAAAAAAAAAATTTAATTCCGGAGCTTTGCTCGAGAGCCGCACTTTGCTGCTCGTCACCGTATTTTGACAGCAGGCTGAATTCTTGTTCACAAGTATAGGATTTGTTTAGCTCCAGGCATCTGTGTTTGCATCGCGAGAGCGCGGATTGGTTCACTGCCAGGGGCACCCAAAGGTCAAGCTGTCCTTTTCTAAAGGCACTTCCCCCCCCCCCCTTTTTTATTTCCCCCTTTTCCTTTTTTTGCCTAAGAGTTTGGCTCATTAATCAGAGCTAAAGGAAAAGGCGGGGGGGGGGAGGCAGCGACTTGGCATCATTTGATTCTTTTTCAAGGGGTGCTTTAGAAAGCAAGGACTCGATGTTAGCGTTAGAGGTTGAGTAGGTGTTTGTATGGATCATACTGACATACTTCTGACAGGTGACCTGAAACCTTTCAAACTGACATCTGTCACAGAGACAGACAGAGGTTTTTTAGCCTCAGAGCCTGTTTTCATGACATTTCATTTTTCATCAGATTTTGAGAGAAGGGGGTGGGGGGAAGATGAACTTGAAAAAATCTTGCCAGGGGCAGAAAATGAGATCAGGTTTTCTGCAGCTGTCTAACTCACCTTTAAAGGTTAGAGGTCCAGGCAAAGTGAAGAAAAAGGTCTCATTTTGATGTTATTAGCTAAAAGGACAGATTACTCCTTTAAGTGTATTTGTGTGGTTGCATAGGCAGTATAGGACATGGTGGTGGGCTGGGTAGGGCTGGGATGGCCTGGGTTAGCTGTTACCATTCCTCATTTCCAGCCTTTGCTTGCTCTTGGCACCCAGCTGGAAGGTGGGGTGCAAGTTGAATTCATATAGGGATCTGAGCTGCAAATTGCAAGTATTTATCATGTACATTGTGTCATATGATAAAATTTGAATCTCTACTTAGCTTCTTTTTTTTTTCTTAGTATTTTTTCAAATACAAAATAGTGACATCTACTTTAGACTAGAGATTTCTCTTATCAAATGTCCAGCAGTGTCATCCCAGTTCCGCTGTGTGTGCTCCTTCCTTATGGCTTCAGTTGCTTTCTCTCCTCAACATTGCACATGATGCTGCTTTTATAGCTGTTTTTTGTTTTATATATAAATCTTGCAAATACCTATGTTATGGTCTCCATGGTGCCCCTATTCATAGATGGAATCAATGTTCTCCTACTTCTCCTCAGCATTTAGCCATTTAATTGAAAGGAAATTTAGAAATAATGCAAGGGCAGAGAAACGTGCTATGCTTCTGCATAAACAAGAAGTCACTTCTCATTCATCCTCAATTTTTTTATTGTTCTTTCCTGGAACTTCTGCTTTCCCCCCTTTCTTTCTTTGTTCTAGCTCTAAAAAGTAGAAGGGGACTCCTACTCTCATAGTTGCAGCATAACCTTCCCCATCAGGGATGTATCCAACCCCGTCGATACCAAGGTTGCTAATATTAGTGTTCTGCCTCACCAGACCCTTGGGCTTAATTTTTTTTTATTTATTTTTTTTTAACTGTCTGGCTTTGGTCAAATGTAGTTTTACATAATCAGTTTTTCTCTATTCAGTATAAAATGTATTGGTTAACACTGCATAGATGTAACAATTTAAAAAATAAAAACAACAACAACAAAAAACTAGGTTGCAATTATCAGCTAAATGAATTACCAAGGTATTTCATATGTATTTTATTTTGTACATTCCGCAATGGAAATTCAAAGACGGTGATGGATCATGCCTGTGGAGGCCTATCCATAAGAGTGGTGCAGAGGAGCTCCTAGCTCAAACTCTGGTTGAATTGTTGCGAGCATTTTGTAATGCTGTAACTTTAAAATCATCCTAGAGGACGAATGTTATTTGTCCTATATTTAGCCAGGTAATTCTGCTGCTGCCATGGACCCAACCTGTGTCAAGTACAAGTTAATGGTAATATGAGAAACTAGCAAGGACTTATAACCTCAATGAAATTCTTGTTAGCATCTGTGAAGGAGCACATGTCTGTGGGGAAATCTTATCTCTAGCTCTTGCTGGACAAGAAGAATTCAGAAGCAGCTGTGTGCGCAGTGTATTTATGTGCTCTGCCGAACCCGGAAAGCCAAGTACACGAATTACAGGGCAGGAAGTAAAAATGGTAAATATGGAAAGATGGAGAGGACTATTTTCTTAGAAAAAGTGTGCCTTGGACTTGTGTGGGCCATGGTTGTGCAGTTCGACATGTCTCAAGAGAAGTCACTTTTGAGATTAAGAAAGGTATCAGCGGGATACATAATGGAGTCTGGAGATATAGGACCTCCAATTCTGAAAGTGTAAGTAATTTTTTCACTGGAGAGTTCGATACCAATCTGAAAAGTCCAAGCTGATCATAGACAGGCTTAGCGTGGTAGCAAGAGAACTGAGCCCATCAAAATGAATAAATTAAATGCTGAGAGAATGTCCAGAGTAGTTTTGAAAATCACCACGTGGTATTTCCACTGCAAAAATCTCTATGATTTTTACCAAATCAAGAAGAAAAAAGTTACTTTCTGTAATATAATGTATTCGCAGTGCATTTAGTTACTGTTTTTGTTTGGAAAGGTGAAATGAAGTATATGTTTAAAATGCCCAGCAATGCTCTGGGTATGCATACTGCTTTCCATTCCTCTAGAGGGTATAATTGTGCTCTGATGGTGTTGAGTTTGGGAGGGCCTGGCTTCTCTCAGCTCCCACTGAGGTTAGTGGAAAAAAAAGAGCACTCAGCAATTCTGAAAAAGTGAATAGTTTGTAGTGAGGATGGAGAGACATCTGCATCATGGCAACTGGGTCTAACTATGAGATTTCTTCTCTTTCTTGCATTTTCCCCTACCCATGAATGATAGAGTCCTTATCTTTGTCTTCTGTTTGATGATTCAATTGGTAGCAATAGGAATGCCATGTCGACAGCGAAAAATAATAATAATGGTTAACATCCATTTAAAGTTCATAGGCATCCATAGGCTTTGCTTATAAAAGAGATAAGGAGGAGAGATCTGTACTAAGGTCACATATGAGAGAGGTGAGGCTAAACTTCAAGGTTTCACGTAAATCGAACATTTATGGTAAGCAACGGAAATGGAGCTGTATCATTAGCTTCAGTCTGGTAGTCTGTTGGACAAACATTGGCTGTTTTAGCTTATTCTTGCTGAGAACTAATTGCGAGTTTCTTTTGGCGCCTGCAAGGGTAAAGGAGAGTTTGTGGCAAAGACCTGCATAAGTAATTATGAAAATGACCTGGAAACTTCCATTCCAACATAATGTGGCAGATTTTGAAATTTAATAGAGAATTTGAAATGTACTTTTTTTTATCTAAATGTATTTGTTGTCAATATCCACTAGATCAGCATGAGTCTAGGTTTAGAACTATTCTGAAAAAGTCTGAAGAGAACATATCTTATGAATGTATGAGCCTTTTTTTTCCTTTGAATCAATCATCTATATCTAAAGTCTGTAAACAAGTTAAACATTTCCTAAAACTCAAAACTTCAAATAATGTGAGTTTGAAAGAAGCAATTTTTCCACAAGAAATCCAAATCTGTGTCTTACTTTTGGGTGCTCAACAGAATAGTTTATAAACGCTCAGTATTAAAAAAGATTTATACAAGAAAATGGTTAACAGTAAAAGTTACCACGGGATCACTTTCTCGTGTTGTCCCATCATGCCAAAGCAGACAACTATGTCCAACTAAGAAGCAGAAAATGTTCTCCATTGGTTTCCTGAGCTTCTTCCCTTGCCAGTCTCTCCTTTTTAAAGCTCTCTATTGTCTTTGAGCATCTAGTGAAGCTTGGACAGGAGAATCGCTTCTTGAGGCTTTTGCTTCATCAGCTGCAGTACGTTGCTTCAAGAGAAGTTGCCATGATTCCTGATGGAAATTAAGGTTCTCAAGTACTTAGAGTAATGATAGAATTGCAGTCTTTTCATACCTGTGACATTTTTAAGCTCTCTGCTTTTATACTTGCTAATAAAAGGATGTATTCACTTCATAGAAAGAAAAACCTCCACTATATTGCAAATTCTTGGCTAAAATCTTCGCTAAAGTCTGTCCTCAGACCACACTGAAATACAAAAAAGCAAGCCAAGAGTAGAGTTTGAATGTTTCCATACGAAAGTCAAATTATCCTCTAAAATGAAAAAAAATCTCTTAGATGAAACTATTGCAACGACCCATCCCCTGAAGGCAAGATTCGTCCTGTGGCCGTCTCAGCCACCTTGACCCCTGCAGTGTTTCCATCTCATGCATTTGCGACACCACTATCCCAATGTGTCCTAAGAACAGCACGTGCCTGATGCTGGGTGGGCAGATGGCGGGGTCTTGTGGAGCTACAGCAGGCAGAGACGGTCCGGTGTTCGCTGGCAGAAAGGCTTATAGGAGGAAAACACTACAGGGGCAGTTCAGAGGAAGGGGCTGTCACAGATCACCGGGTGATAGGCAGACTGGATGCCTGGCCTACCTTAGACCCATGTGTCTTGGTACAGTCAGCAATGAATTACGTGATGGTGAACAAGAATCTTTACCAACTGTTGTTACGCTCTGAGAAGTTTTTTTTATGGTATTTGTGGCTTTTGTTTGTCACAAAGTCTGTGAGTCTGAGACTTTCCTCCTCTTCTGCCTCCTCTAAACTGCGAAGTAGGATCAGATACATGACACGGCTTCTTCAGGAGGATGGAAGAGTCTCATCTGGGGGGAAAAGCTTCTTGAGTCTGCATAGTGTCACCAATTTGCTGAAAGGTCAAATAAATAAATTGAGGAGCGGGGGATGTGTATAACAAATGCTGGCTCAAAAAATACCTCTCTTATACAAACAACATTCAGCCATGAAGTATTGATGCTAGTCAGCTAGCATTGAGTGTCCATCTTGAGAGAGTGATATTACAGTAAAGTTAATCAGGATAAACCCCACCTGAATCATTTCCTTTTACACTTTATTTAACATCTGTAGTCCTCTATAAGCTGTTGCTCTCACACAGGTGTGTTTATACAGATGGAATTTATCGTAAGCAGAGAGGACTTTAAGTGCAACCGGAATAAATCTAGGGTAGCTTTTAATGGGAAATAAATGAATAAATAATTTAAATAGAAGACTCTTTTGAAGATTTCTTTTAAGTCCATTGGTCAAGGTGTTACTGATAGGATGCAGAGGCTGAAAATTCTTCCGGTTAATGTTTCCTGATCGAGGCAAGAGTACCCATCAGCTGAAAAATTGCAAGGTGGGTTGGTTCCCAGATGGAGACACTGGGATTTGAGACTGTCCCTGGTGAGTGAGGAAGGTGGAAAGTGGACACACTCCACTGGTTTTAGTTTGTTACCTGTTAGCCACTAGAGCAGCATTTGATTGCCAGGCAGAAGTGGAAGGAAGTTCGGGATTTTGTCCTTTTTGTCCTTCTAGCCTGAAGATAAGGTTCTCTATCAAGGATGATGCAAGCGTCCTTGAAGAGATTTTTCTGTACACTCTGATATGTTGTGTTGTTTGTAAAATACATATCAGAAGCAATGGAGACTGAGAGTATCTTCTACTTTTATTTTCTTCCCTTTTGCAGCTATTAGGAATATGTGAGATAGAATGTTTGTCTGTATGCTCAAAGTTTGTTCTGGGTGTAGATTCCTGACATTAATTTGACTTTCCTGAATATTATAACTCTTATAGGAGTGATATATTATAAATTTTTAAGAGAAATGAATGATGATTCTGCTATCAAGTCAGTATTTTTTAATAGAAAATCCAATCTCTTACTACTGAGCATTATAAGTCTAGTATGGTGTAACCTCTAACATCTGGGACAATATTAATAATAGCAAGTAATATCTTCTTCAGTTTTCACAGAAAAATATGAATTTCGCTTTTCAAAATACAGAAGTACAAGTGGCAAAAGTAAAGAATCACTTTACAGAGAAATACTGCTGAGAAACAGCAAGGTAACACCCCTAACCCCCTTTGATGGGGAAAAATGAATGCTGGGAGAAATTTATATTAATAAGTTTCTAAGGAATGATTTCCCGACTTATTTATATGGCAGATATCAAAGGCTAAGGCTATGAGACCGTTGTTTTGGGATAAAAAATTGGAGGAATTGTTATTTAAATTTTAAGTTCATTTGTGCGCACTGAGCTACAGCACAGCAACCTCCGACTTTAAAAGTGCGCAGAGTGAAATAACCTGAGCAACTTGGTTTTCCATCGTTTTCATTACGTACAAGTAATGCAACCAATTGCATTCATTTTCATCTTCTACTGTTCTACAGAAAAGCATTTTAACATTGAAGTCCTAACGTGCTAGGCGTTGTACACGCACGCAACAAACAGGCTCTGCTCCTAAAAGCTGCCAGCACTGCTGGTTGTCATTGAAACTGTAACCTTTCACGTGCTGTGATTGCAGCTTAAAGTTGGGACAAAACTCTCACTATTCTGGATTTTTTCCCTTATAAAGTTTGGAATCTTATTCAATATATAGTGCCTTTAGATTTTTCGATTCTTTTTCTTAGTCATCATGTATATATAGTTATCTTAAATTTTCTGGTCACTTTTCGTATGTTTTACCAGAGTATATGTATATCTATATATATGTGTGTGTGTGTGTGTGTGTGTGTGTGTGGTGTGTGTGTTTTGAACAAAGGTGAAAACGTTTTTAATGAGGTGGTTACATACAGAAATTTTTCAGTCTAGAGACAGCTGTATTACTTCTTAGTAGTTGCACTTTAAGCAGTAGCGGTGCTTTGGCAATACAAAGTAACCAAAACTAGTACAGTTTGTGGAAGACTGGAGCCCTAATTCTTTACAAGTAGATGATTTTTTGCTGTCTCTTTACTGGAGTTCGTAGAAAACATTTGATTGGTCTGTGTGGTGATTTGAGGGGAGAGAAAGGAGAGAAAGAGATTCATGAGATATGAATAGCCTTTGGAAAAATAACATGTTGAGCTTCAGCCCCGGTGTTGAGTTTTGGGTGGGTAGATGAGAAATAAGGCGGGCCATGGAGACACCAGGTACAACTTTTGTAATATTTGTGAATGTTTCTGTAACTGTCATTTATCTTAAACTATGATGTCTCAGCCAAATAAAATTTTAGCAAGCATTAGAGACGAGGTTGATGGCTTGGAATTTCAGTATTAATTTAGCTGTTTTAAAACTGTAAGAGATTAAAGCAATTTGCTCCCATAAGTAATCGATATGAGCTCTGAAAAATCAAATCAGTTGACCTCACTGGACATGAAAAGAAAGCTTGAAATTGAAAGCTCTGGAAGGTTCCCAGCAAATGTCCACTAACTAAGAGCATTTATTTATTTATATGAAATAGTAACAAATGTTTTCCCACATAGTGAAATAGCTTTTGTGGCCAGCTACAATTGCTGATGGAGTTCAACTATAACCCAGCAGGAGGCCGATGTGGCTGAAGTTCTCCCTATGCATTCATTTATTTATATTTCAGGAAGCTTGGTCAACAGGACTTATTCAGGAGGAATAAAAGACTCCCAGTAAATTCATTCTAGGGAGGGATTTGACAAAATAGTTTGCTTTATCTTGTTATGCTCAGTCCCTCTGTGAGAGTACTTTGATTGCTAATTAGCAGACTAAAATGTTTATCGCTTCAAAAAATAATTCAGTATTTAAGGGGGGGGAGAAAAGGCTATTGGAGTAATTTGTGGCCATGAGCTTCACGAACTTTAAGAATCACTATCACTTTACCAAGCTGGGGGCATTTTTCCATGCCTTGGTTCTTTTGATCAAGATATATTTATCCAAATTAGGACCATGCCTGCCCAAAGTAGAACAGACAATGGCCCTGTATACCCAATTATTTCCAAGCAAGTCTTAAAATAAAACAGCTGCATAATCTATACAGAGGAAAAAAAAAAAAAAAAAAAAACTATGTGTGGTTCCAAAACTATCTCTATAGAAAACACAGGGTTTGTTTGTATTTACTAGTTTTCCAGACAAGGCGGTGTGGTATTTGAACTAAGTGTGGATTTTTATGAACTTCATCAAGAGTTGTAGCTTGTGATTTATTGAGATAGCATGAGAAAAGCCACAGACTGGCTCTGTGCATGGGGGGGAGAGCATTTACAGAGGGCAGAAATACCATGTGTAACTACTTTGTTATGCCCAGCTCTTACTAACCACTTGTACGGTAATGCCACACACACTAACATCTCATCGAGGAAAAAAGAGTAGTGTCTTCTGTGCTCACGCTGCAAGTTTTCAAAGCTTAAATTAGGCTTGTACTGTTGCTAACCCACAATCCTTTCTGAGGCTCATCTCTAAATCTTCAGTTACCATTGTGTAGTACGAGCTGCAAAAACTTGCTCCCCTCTCTGTAAATTCTCTTAAGTTCCTGTGTGGGAAGTTCTCGAGGTACCTGCTGTCCTGTCGCAGTAGGAAACGAGTTCTGCGCCGCTGCTGAAATCCTGCAGCTATTGCCTTCTGTGCAGTCTTGAGTTTTGTAGATGTGTAGGCAGGTAAGGAATGGCTGTTTTGTTCCCCAGTACGTAAAGGCACCAGGAAAGACCACGTGCCAGACTCTACTCAAATTCTCATCCCGCCCAAAGCTAGGGCAAAGCAAAGTTTCAGCCTGACAGTTTTGATTATCCCCTAGCTTGAGAGTTTCCAAAGGAAAAGCAATGTAATTTATATGGGTCACTCTACATAGCTTTAGATGATATGCTACATTTTTTCTTCTAGGCCCCACTCTGACTGTTATCTTCACTGTGGCTGGTTTTGAGCTGCACAGTGACACTGTAAGTGAAGTTTTCTGGGCAGCTGGATTACCCTTTCAGGAGCTGCCCCTTCTGCTCCTTCACTTGGTCTTCAGCATATATCAAAAATTGCTATTTGATGCTCTTGCAGACATTTCTACTTAGAGATGAGAAGTCACAGACCTCTGACTATGACTGCAGCAAGAAGCTGTGGAAATGTTAGATATAAGTAAGAGTTCCTTAATATTCTGACAGGGTTTTATCACCAGCAAGCATGATACTCCGGTAGCTTAATAACAGCACTCCTGCTGACTAAGTACTTTTAAATCTTGAACTTAAAATATGAATGCCTGTCTGATTTCTGTTTTCACATCCATTACTGGAATTTGCTAGGTAGGGCACTGGCTGGGAAGCATATAAAATTTAAATTTTTTTTTATAGACCGAGGTCTCCTCTGGAATAGGCCAGCGCAGCCGTGCAGATGGAAGGAACCGCGCCGGCGCGGTGGCAGGAGATTGGCCTTCCTGATGAGGCTGGCAAATCTGTCTCTCCAGTCTTTGTGCTTTAGGTAAATGCCATGCATATAACCAAGGGGTAGCGTGGGTGGTGGGTCTCAGTACTCACGCATGTACATGTAGTGATTTAAAGAGTGTTCCGTTTTTAATACGTAAAATGTGGTCTGACCAAATTTGCTCGCATGAATACTGAGAATCTGCACTAGCTTCCTTTTGTGCAGTTGTAACTCTTTGCAGCACCTGAAAGGATGCTGGATGAGGCCATGACGTAGCAGCCAGGACAAATGTCATGAGACCTGAAACTGAGTCTGGATTTTCAGAGTTAAAGGCAGGCATGTATCTATCATTTATGAACATTACACTAACATTAACTTATTCCATTGACTTTATTTAAGTATTAAGTCTTAATGAAGACTCTTACGTGGGGCTTCAGTTTGAGCAAAAACTTAAAGCATCTATGGAGATAGCTGTATGGGAGCATTACAAATTGCACTGAACAGAGGTATCTATACTGCTTTGGAAGTCTCTGGTAATTTGGAGGATGTCAGCAGTTAGTAAAATGATGCTCTAGAGTTTTTTTTTCAGAACTAGACTATAGAGAAATTGTATGTATGAACTGCAGCAGCATTCATTTCTCTACAAAACCAGAGAAATTTCTAAAATAATCCTTACAGAAATATAGTAGTAGTCCAACATCACACCAGATGATACCAAAAGACGTGCAAGGCTTTTTGAGTAACTTTGAGACAAGGATTTGAGCTGTTCAAGTGGTCAGGTCAAGCAATAGTCATGTACCTAGACTAGCAATCCTTTGATTTTTAACACACAGAAACCTCATTCTTTCCCTGTATTTTCTTGCATGTTTCCCTGTCCTTTCTTGAACAAAATCGTTGTGTAGGTATTCTCAGCCTTTAGCATTAATTTCAGCTAGTGTGGCCCCAAAAGGTCTCTCTTTTTTCATATAAAACTAGAATGTTTCTGAAACCATATTCTCAGTTCAGGAAATCAGGCATTTTTTCAATTTCTTGTGATTTCCTTCATGTTGGAAGTTCAGAATAGAAAATCTGGGTCAGTTCTTAAGCCTCCATGTATGTGCTAAGTGTACAGTCTAAAGCAGGACTGTATAATATATTGCACAAGTTACTTTTTAAATACAATTTACTATGCATCATAAATACACTAAAACTCCCACTATATAAATTTATTTCTCAAGATTATATAAGAAACCAGCTGGATAAATCACTGTATCTTCAAATAGTATGCATGAAAGCTATGCATAATAACGAAGAGGTTATATATTGTTTCAACAGAAGGCAAAATTACTTAACTGTTTCACTTCTGTGGTATCAACATAAACCAGGCATCTCCTCTTTTGAAAATTGATAAATTTCTAGTGTCTGCAGGTGACCCTTCCATTGCTTTACTGGAAACAGAAAGACAGGCCTAACATCCTTTCTCGTGGCATGCAATTTTTTTGCAAAAAGGTATGTTCACATGTGCACTTAATATGGGATCCTATACATAGCTTTTGGAATTATTCTCTGTCAGAGATCTAAAACAGGCAGACCATGTTCTTCCTGTAATGCCCCAAGAAGTGAAGTGTGGTGAAGAAGCAGCGGCAGGCAGAGCCCGTAGGATCGGATTCTGTTCTGCTTGGAGTTTTCTATTACCTAGCGATAAAATGCGTCGGTTCAAGGAACACCACTTATCTTCTGGGAGGGAGGGGAAAGAACAGGATAAGCTACATATCCTAAGAAAGATTCAGAAAGGAACTTAAATCTTCCTGCTGTCCTATTCATAGCTGGGTTTTCCTGTTGGAAGGTATTAAAACATAGACTTCCACACATACATCTTCTGTCTCTTGTTTCTTTTTTTTTCCTTTTTGCTTTTCTTCCCTATTTAACTTTATTAAATCACACGTTCCACTTTCAAATAAAAGAAGACTGAGTTTGGTTCAGTGATGCCTGTTCTTGGTGGATAGTTTCTGTAGGAAGGAAGACTTTGTTTTATGTCGTGTGCTCTGCTCATGGCTCAACTTAAGTTGTTGATTCCAAAGGAGGTGTCACTGTCGGTTGAATCATTGTTTTCTGTTCTTTGTCCGGAACAGAAATATTCCCAGTGTTGAGATAAATAAGCAGCAATGACTGTAGTGTGTTGGGAATTAATTTATATACATGGAGTATTTCACAGCATAAAAAAACACTTGTTTCAGGCCATCAGCAGGTTCGCAGTTTCATTAGTTTGTACGCAGTTTTATTAGTTACGTTGTGAGGGTGACTTTATGCTTTGGAGGACCATGACCAGATAAGAAAAAGGGCAAGATACTGTCAGTGGTACCCAAAACAATAAGATACTTGGTTAATAATAGTAAGTTTTAACATAATAAATATCATAATTTGTTATTATTAATGAGCTGGGGACCAGTAACCCCAGTATTATTAATGAGCAAAGGACTAGTAATGTCAAAAGTGACTGGGGTGTCTGTAATGAATGCAATGCCATCTCCTTGAGCTGGATAGCACACAAATGATGTCTGTCATAATGCATACCCTATAATAAATCTCTTATTGTCATAATAAAGTGGAAATGGCTGTGATGCAAGAGCCATTGTTTTGGGGTCAGTGATAATACTAATACTAAAGCATCCTGGCCAAAAGAGAGTTGTTGCCCCTGGCTTTCAGGATTGGAAGCAGAACTGAGAAGGTCAGCTGGCAGTTGTTGGTCAAATCGCAGACCTGACAGTTCTTAAAAAAAAAAAAATCACTCGTGTCCGTTATGCGTCGCTCAAGGCTCCTCCGTTCAGCTGTGTGTGCACGCATCACGCAGAGGCAGGTAGCACCTCTGAGGGAGGAAGGGCTCGGCTTTGCCCTTGCTCCGCCTCACCATAAACAGCGAGATTGGGAGGCCTGAAGAGTTCCTAGATGGATCAGAAATCACGGCTGCAGTGGCTCTTGAACTTTCCTTGGGGTAGATCAGCTTGCCAGAGTAATCAGCAACTGCAGCCTTTGAGGTCCCGGAGGCCTTTAAGGCGAACGACAATGTGTGTGGGATGTCTGCCAGGGTACAGAGCTGTGTAAAATACAGTGGTATACCACCAAATATGCAGTAGGTTTAGCAGAACCTCAACAGTTCCAGCAAAGAAACTGGAGCCAAGCAAAATGAAAATACATTTTTGAAAGCTATAGTTCTGATTTGGATGAAAGGGCAGGTATGGGGGTTAGGTTACAGTTTTATTGGAGAAAAAAAAAAAAAAAAGCAAAAGAAAGCAGCTTAAATAGAGACTTAACTAAGTTCAACAGGTATCACAAGTGATGAATCGAACTGCCGCAGCTGGCCTGCACATGTGCAACCCAGGGGAGGCACGGGACCTGCTGAGCGTGTACAGCTGAAGGCAGCGCGTGCAGCGAGTTCTGCGTGGGACAGGTCAAACGAAAGGCACGTGCGGCACGGGACAGACCGCGTTCACTGTGCTTGGGCAGGTATTTGTGCACGCACATTAAGATTTTATGCGGGATATCTAGAGGTCCAGCATCACTGAAATGCACATAGCACTGTCCAGCAGCATCGCACACTGCCATGAGTAGCAGTAAGTTACACCTTAAACTAGGGCTGTGTGTGGTTTTTAGGTGAAGTCACAGACATTCATATATGTGGTATCTGTGAGAGTCAGCCACCACTCATTATGTTACGAGAGCATAACAGAAGTAACAATATTAAAAAATAAATAAATAAAAGGCACAGGAAAAAAAACTGCCAAAATTATTTTGCCATGAAAAAGTGCAGCCTTTTTAGGATGTGTTGCTAATATTAATTTATAGCAAAGACTGTTAACGGTAAAGTTAGGCTATCATTTTCCTCTGCTTTTCTCTTTTTCCTTCTCATAAAATACATTCAGAATAACTTCCTTCTTAATATCCGGGATCACTTTTTTCATACCTGCTTTAGAGCTGTTTGTTGGTTGGCCACCTCCCGTGACAAGCCATGGTAGTGCCTACAGCTCTACCCCGCACCGTTGCTTGGTTCTCTCAGCCTGAAGGCTCGTTGGAAGGTTTATTTCCAACATGGCATCATCTTCTGTCTTGTGACTTCGCCGTTTTTATTGCTGCCCCTAAAATGCTAGGAAGAGGATATAAATCTGCAATATGAACTCATCTGTTGAAAAAAAAATCATCAAACTGAATTATTAAATTGCCAAGCATACTCTCTTTTCTCAGAGTACCTGCCTTGGAAACACGGGCTTGCTCGTGCCCGCCATGGTTGCAGTGAATTTACGACTGTTAGTGCTGAGTATCTGAGCGTGTTGAGTATCTCCCCTCGAGCGAAGCGCCGCGACCCCGGGCCCGCCTGGCCTGCCCAGGAGCGGGGCAGCTGCAGCTAAACCCCAGGAGGCTCCCCGCGCAGCGCGGGATGGCAATGTGCTTTCTGTCTCCCCGGGAGCCGGGCTACATTGTAATTTATTTGGAGGAACACGTTACAGATAAGCAGAAAGGCATCTGGAAGCCTTCCTCGCAAGCGGCGAATTTCTGGAAGGTCCTTCGTTTAGAAGCAATTTCTGGAAAATTTCTTGATTAATAAGAGCCTGTGAATAAACTTGGAAATGATGGCTTTGTTACGGCTTTGGCACAGTCCGTTAACAACGCGGCGAGCGCTGCCAAGCCGCGCGAGCTCTTTCAGGCGGATTATGGCCTTGTTTACATATCCAGCTGTAGCGGGGCCGTGGCCGCGGTGGCGAGCGAACAATGTCCCCAGTGGGGGTGCCCATTAGGGGAGGGGACGCTAACTGCCGTTTAGTTTGTGTAAATGGAGCAAGAATGCGCGGCGGCCCTCTGATCCGCGGGGAATGTGTTGGAAGCCGCCGCTCGCTGGGCTCTGTTTGGGTTGCGCTAATGGGCATGTTTGGGCTGCTCCAAAAATTGCAGGCCGCAAGGCCACACTGTAAAATCGCTTCAAAATGTTGCACGCGCCCGGGCGGGAAGGGAGCGCGAGGCCTAAATGCCCAAGCGAAGCCCCACGTTCTAGGCCTGCGCTCCGAAAGCGGCATTACGTGGCTGAGTGAAAGTTTATGGCGTTCCGCTCTTAACCAGCAATGGGCTTTCTGCCTCGTTTTGTTCCCGTTTGCTTTGGGAAGGAGTTGGAATTATGCGTGCTCGTATACGTGCGTCCTTGTAGGTCTTCCTAGTTTATTTTATGAGAATGCGGACAGGAAATACCTAAATGAAACATACATGTATTTTTTTCCCCCATGCACATCATTTATATTTAGGGAAAGAGGATAAGTGGTTAAAGGAAGGGCAATCAAATCAGTAAGTCTATTGCAGAAATATGATAATTTTACAGTCCCGTGCCTATAAACTGTTACTGCTTTCATTTTTCAGTTCCTTTTGGTTTTCTGCTCTTGAATATGAAAATTTGTAGCGGTGAACCTCATTATGTAGCAGACTGAGAATTACCGAGCCAGGGTTACAGTTCAGAAGCAGTGCCGCCGAAATGAAGAATTTCCTGGGAAAAAATAGGGGTGTTGTATCCTCTAGTAGGCGTTCAAAAGTATTTATATAGCTTTTCCTCTTCCAGAGCCGGGGTCTGCTGCTTGCCAGTACGCCAGAAAAGCTTAGATGATTAAGCTGTTTGGGTGATGCAGTGCATTACTCGGAAGGCACAGTCATACCCAGTTCCCAATTAAGCATGGCAAAATACTGTACTTTTTTCATGAACGGTGTTGTCGGTAACAGGATGAAATCCTAGCTTCAGTGAAGTGAACTGCAGCTCTCCCACAGACTTCAATGGATTTTCTCTCTTTCCCCAGCTCTCCCCGCGGCAGTTATTTAACAGTATGTTATCAAGGCTTGGCTTGAAAACTCTTGCTCACCCCAGTTACTGCATCAAACCGCTTGTACCCCATTGACTATAATGGTTGCTTTCTTTCTGGTCGGTATGTATCTCAAAAAAATGCAAAGGAAAAAGGACTGTGTTTTTTCCCTCTGTTTCTGAGAAATGTGCTTCTTTCTCACAAAGTCTGCTGGAGAGTTGCCAAGATCTTTCTTTCCTAACAAAGGGTTTGCTTGCAGTTTGGGTCTGGACTGTTCAACTGTCCTCCTTCCTGGAGGAGACAACATCAAGTCAGAGAAGTGCCAGGTTTCAAATAGGAGGTCATCAGGAAGACCAGAAACATTTTTCATGTAGGATCAAGGAGTGATAGGGGCTGTGGCACCAAGAAAGGGCATGACACTGCCCCAAGTGTAGGGCAGCACAGGGCGAGACCCAGACGGACTCTGTCTGCAGGGACCAACTCTGCAGAGAAGCAGGGGTCACCTCGAGCAGGCTCGGATGCTGTTCGTTGTCCTTTCTAAGCAAAACCAGCTTTTGTGGGGTTTGGGGTTTTTTTTGCATCCAGGTCCCTTGCCCTTCATATGTGTTTCTTGATGTTCCCCATACTGAGTTGACGTGAGTGTATTACAGATGCACAGAGAATAAGATTGATGTCCAGCTTTTTGGCCTTGGCTGGCCGTTTTTGCAAAAGGATTTGGTCCCTTTTCTGCTCTCCCTTTCTGTATAAGAGACATGGGACGCAGGCTGCAGATATTTATGATATCCCCTCCTAGTGAAGTGTGAATTACTTTATTGTTTCTCCAAGTATGAGTGGTTATTATCTTATATTTGTTATGCTAGAATATCCTAATTCTAGATCTGAGCTTAGATAGGAAAACATTTTTCTTCATGCAGGCATCAGGTTTCAAGTTTTCTAGTGTAGTACAAGCAAATGATGTACTAACTGGAATTTCTTAGAACTAATTTTACCTGGAAAAGCAGTCCTGCTTTTGGTACAGAAAAAGATAAACCTAACAAATTAGATTTTGTATTCAAAACATGCATCTGTTCTTGATTTGCAGAAAAAAACCTGCAAAGAATTAGAAATGTGTTGTCGTGATGTACCTAGAGCTATGCTCTCCTCCTTCAGTAAACTTGAGAGGCTTTCAAACCTGAAGAGCTTGAAGGAAAATGGAATAACTGGTCTACTAGATCCAATAGAAGTCATGCTTATCCCTTCTTAAATGTCCCAGGTCCCAGAAAATCCTTCTCAGTCTGTATTCTCCAAAAAGGGGAACAAACATTGTTTCTGACAAATGTTAGTGCTATTTGGGAAAACTAAGGTTCTTTAAACAACTTCCAGGATAAAGCTGCTGGCTTTCTCGCAAAGCTAAAATCATCCCTGATTTATGAAAAGCAGAAAATGTCATCGGCCAGGGATTGGACCCAGTGGTTCCCAGCCTCTCAGGAATGTCCTCGGTGTCAGTAACCTGCCTCTTTCCTTTCCGCTCTGCCCCTGTCCCTTCCGCATGGCCGATGGGGTTTCCACTGGCGTTTCCTCAGCCCCACCAGTGTTGAGGCTGGAACTGATGGGCCCAGCTGGCCTCAGCCAGGACTCTGGGCGAGCTCTTCGCAGTGCAGGGCTTGTTTGCTCGAGTTGCTCGCCAGCTGGGATGCGCTGGCTGCTAGGTAAGAGCCACTGTAGTTTCCCTCAGGTAGTGGCTCTGGCTCATTGGTCAATCTGAACTTAAATATCAATGATAAGGAGGATCTTTCAGGATTTACCTTG
This sequence comes from Nothocercus julius, assembly GCA_013398735.1. Taxonomy (NCBI): domain Eukaryota; kingdom Metazoa; phylum Chordata; class Aves; order Tinamiformes; family Tinamidae; genus Nothocercus; species Nothocercus julius. The sequence goes on along the minus strand of VZSV01000062.1, from coordinate 1,699,331 downwards.
CACCACTTTGAAGTGCAAGCCACCAATTAATCTACGTGAGAGACTGTAACGGAAGCACCAGAGGACAGCTCTCTCGGAGAATGGATATAAAGCCTTTCCCATTGACTATAATTCCACTCCCAAGGAGTGACTAGAAGTTCCTAGCGACGTGTCTCCTAGGGTTTCTGACAGGGCTGGTGTTCTGCTGCCCTGAGCAGGCTGCCAGGCACAAGTCTAAGCAGGATGCCTAGGGACTGCTTGCTCAGAGACACACGAACAACTTTGTTTTACCTTCACAGGTGGTCTGCCGTCATCAGGAGTAAGGACCGCTGCTATGTAACTGTAATACTTTAAGATATGTTTAGCAATGACAAGCCTTTTTCAGAGTAGAGTTTTTTCTTGGAAGTCCCTTATGTTTTTGCTGAAGTTTTATGAGTTTAGGACCTCACAGGCAGGAGAAAAAAAAAAAAAAAAAGTAGTACAAAACAAGGTAATTTAGAGATTAATTGCTAATAGCACAATACTTGACAGTAGCAAATAAATAGTTTGCGTTATATGTCCCTGCTTGCCTCACTAACTACACAAATGCAGGGAACCCTTCTAATAATAGGCAATATCTGGGGAGATGGCATTTTACTGGAATTGCATAGCTCGGCTAAACCCCGGCTCGCTCTTCAGCACTCACCATCTCTGCTATCTCTTCTGATTGCCAAGGGCAAACTCATTTAAACAAGGATGCACGCACCAAGTAGCTAATATTATATGGCCTTGTACGGTAACTCCTGTACCACATATGTCATACAGAGTCGCAGCCAACCGGCAGAATTTCCCCTCTGGAGCTGCTGTTCTCTACTAAATGGTCTTTGCAGTTTCAGCTGGCAGGGTGGCAACTCGCTACTGCCTGTGATCATTTCTGCAGGCGTGGGCCAAGATTGTGCAAGCAGATGTGCACAGGGAGACAGAAATGCGTACAAAAAATACATCTGTGCAGAATCTGAACCCAAGTGAGCGGGGCCTCATGTTCTCCCTGTCTCTCTTCTGGGGAAAAAGTAAGGGCAAAGGAGACATACTAATTCAGGACTGATTCCCCAGCACAGGTACCATAATTCTCTGAAAACTCTGTCAACCGTTGGTATTGAAAACCAAACAGGCAGAAAAAAGCAGAGTGTTTGAACTTCTGTTTTGTGCTTGAGTAGGGTCATAGCTATATGGGGCTGCTTTTAAATATACATGATAAATAACTTAGCTAGGGGACTTAGAGTGGAAGAAAACCGTGGTCGTCTTAATGTGGACTACATTTCCACCAGCAGTATTCCCACGTACTCCCGGTAGTGACTGAAGATGCATGACATGTATGGGTGACATGCGTTTTCCAGGAGGGAGCTAATGGCCTCCCAGCTTAAAAGCAGCGTGCTGATGCTGGCCCCAAATGCACCCACGCAGCTGGAAAAACGTAGTGAGCAGCAGCTCTGGAGCTGCAAAGAAAGGGAGGTGCTTAGCCTGGGAGAAATAAAAATTGTTAATAAAAGCCCAGTACAAAAAGCATCTCTTCCAGGATTCCTGACTCACTTCCTCGAAACTCTTTCAGCATTTTTTGGCATGATCACATTGAGGTCAATTTGTTATTCAGCCACTGACTACGGGAACTGACCCCAAACTACTGGACGTTGGTTCAGCCCTCCGAGCGTTGCCAGGAATGCCTGTGGTCGGGCTCGGAGCTTCTGTGCCGATGTCCCCGGCGGCAGCGGGCAGGCAGGCTGGCCCGTCGCGGTGCCGCTCACGGGCCCGGTCCCTGCGGCGCAGTAAATCTGCTCTCCTCAGCTGGGACTGCCGGGCAGCGGAGTTTCCATGAGGAGGCCCGTGTCTTGGCAGGTGTCCTCTGTCGCAAATATTAGCAGTTAAGCATCTAACTACTCAATTGCATGTATAATTCAAGCAGGTGCATGTATAATTCAGAGAGTTGGCTATCCAAGAGACTTGCTAATTTTTGTTCCCTGTCGTGTTCATGAGCACAAAACTATGGACACTTTTTTTGTTTTATTTTTGGTGGTGAAAAATGTGCTGCAAGGAAACGCTGTTGGGATGAAGCCCATCCGAAAATCTGTTCCCCAGTGTTTCAGTATATAAATGTAGATGTTAATGTAGCACTCTGTTTTCAAACCTTGGAGCCTGATTCACTACTGCATTACACCAATATGAAATCAATCACGTTGTGCTGATATGCAACTGGATTAACCCAGAGGTGAATGAGGCTTATTGTTTGCAAGTGTCGGTTGCTAAAGCAAAAGCTATCCATTAAGAAAAAGATATCCTTACCCAAAATACAGGCATTTGCAATTTTTAATGGCTAGCAATATGAAAGTTGCATTATGTTTCTTTATCCCTTCCTTTTTGTAGTATAAAATTTCCAGAAAAATGACAAAGACACTACACAAATTCTAGCCAGGTCATAATTTAGCATAAAATAAAACAAGACATTTAATCCTGGGGAAAAAAAAAAATGAGAATGGTAGAACTATCAAACTATGTGTGCAATTTCCTCGTGCTCAAATTGCATTTTCTCCCTTCAGTGTTATACGGAACAGGGTCTTGCCCTCTAGATTAGAGACTTTTGCATTAGAGGAAACTAGGTTATGTCTTCCACTGTCAGAGATAGAAATTATGAGCTGGAGTGCATTTTAGCCAGTCACTCTGAAAAATGTTAGCCCAAGGGGGTAATAATTAGAACTGTTTTTGTCAGGTGACTGCATTTTAAGCAGTGATGTGTCTGAGAATCTAGCTGAGGGGTTTAATATAAATATAAATATTTTTTTTCAGTCAGCACTCTTGCCAGAGTTTTTTTCTTACTGCCTTTTTTTTTTTTTTTCTCATTTCAAAAGTAAGCACTTTTCAGAAATTATCAGCTAAAATGTAATACTGCTTAGCATTACGGTGACCTGATAATATTACTTCCTTCAGAAACCAATAATTCAGTGCGGCCTGAAAAGTTCATGGGTATAGCGATAAACTAGCCTGTTATTTCTTGTATTCTCAAGTGCATATGCATAGAAAATATATGCAAATATACAGTATTTTATGTTTTTTCCCTAAAAATGACCAGTATATGCCATTTAATGAAACGCTCTTCATTCACCCTAAGAAAACATGTTGAGCAAGCGAAGGCATGAGAATTAGCATCTTCCTGAAAAAGCGTTCCGTGCACGTCGGGAGAAATGAGAAACAGCCTCGTCTCTTTTGCTAAGCATTTCCATAACGATAGAAATAGTTTAATTGATGGTAAGGACTTTGTTCTTGTTTTAATAAAACCTCTTGCTCTTTTCATTACCAAATTCTCTCCTGAATAATTCATTTACTTTGCCTTCCTGCATCTTACGGGTATTTAAAAAGTTGCGCTGACGTGAAGACAGCTTCTGGCCTGGAACTGCTCTCTTCTTTAGCTGGCAGAGAGGTTTAATGATAGCTGTGGCTCCGTGCCAAGCTCCAAATATTGTACATCAATTCTAAAAGCAGGATCAGCTAGGAGTTTGGACTAGCTAAAACAACTTAGAAATTTTGCGGCCCGCAGGTTTCTGTTGCGTGAGAAATCCCCATTCCCCGGGCCCCATTTTTTGGAACTTTACAATGTCCGTTCCTAACTGCTATAGTTAGGTCCCCTAGTTCAGTTTTAAAATATTCATTAAGTCTCCCAGGAAGTAAATAATAAATATTTTCTGACTGAGTTGAGAGGGACTGAAGTCTGCATTGGATTGCATCCCTTCCACATACCTATCACTTAATAAGGCTATAATAAGCAATACTAATGGGGGGGCCCAGGTTTTCGTGCATCCCTCCTGGGAATGGTCCTTTCACTGGGTCTCTGCTCAGAACAGACAGGGTTTGTCTTCATGTCCTTTCTGTAGCCAGATCAAGATGTTCTGTAGTGCAATAGATATGGTCAATTAATGCGCTTACTGTACATGTTAAAACACTGTGTGCATGTCCTATTTATTATCAGCATTATTCATTGATAATTTCTGAATCATTATGAAATTATCTGACCAAGCTACATGTATACTGGAATAGACATGTACAAAATACATAATTTGTGCTACTAAAATGAACAAGAATTGCGTTTCTAGAATTTGTGCAAACTGCCATTTAGTTGTTTGCATATTTTGATTTTTAAAAATATTTTGAAGCAACTTAATACCATCCTAATCCATTACTCTCACTGCTTTATAATTTTGCACTCTCATGGGAAGACATAGAGACAAATTAAATATGAATGTCTTCCTTTCCTCTTTTTTTTTTTTTTTTTTTTTTTAAATAAGTGCTATAATAGACCTACCAAGGTTAATATTTGTCCTTGCACCTTCAATGAATCCCTGGTAAGAATGTTTTTTATTGCTCTGCCATAGCTAAAATTGCTTAGTCCATACTATCTATAAGACACATCATTTTTCAAGTGAAAACTTCCAAGTTTCATCAGGAAAGAGCATATCACGCGCGATGCAAAGCAAATGAGTATTAGAATACAGGGAACATACGACAAACCGCCTTTACAGAAGTAACCTCGCCTTTTATGAAAGATGATAAATCCTCTGTTTAGAAAAACAAGAAAAGAAGTCATTCTAGTTCTCCCAAAAGTGTTTTGTTCTAGTAATCCCATGTCATCTTAATCACTTTAATAAATGTACATTTGTGTATAAATGTGCATATATTTTTGAAACAATATTTTGAAATAGTGTTTATTTTGCCTAAGCGTTTTGCAAGGGAGACACTAACCCTTTGTAATACTTGTGTGTTGGCTTGTAGGAAATGAACTAGAGGAGATGTGCAGCGTCGTAACAAGAGGTAGCATTCGCAAAGAAGGGAAATCAGTCACATCCTTCTGACTGAGCTATATATATGTAGCTAAGTTGTGCTTGATAAAAGTCCTACCTTGGGGTCTTCTAACGCTTATGTAAGTCATTTCTTCAGTACTGGCTTCCAGTCCAGAACTGGCACAGGTGAGTTGGAGAGTCAGTTGTATGTTCAATAATCAGCTCATTCTTTGAAAGAGAGAAATTTCGTGTCTGAAGCTTTCAGTGGGATTCGTAGCTTATTGCTGAGGGTTGCTGAAGCACGGGTGTCCCACAAACCAGGCTGTCTCCTCTCTGCCACCTCCTTGCCGAGGTGTTCCTTTGAGAGAGTGAAGTGGGGAAGGGGGTCTCTGAAGGAGCTACTGCGTTATTCTGGAGGGTGCCTCGTCACACGATTTTTACCATCTTTTACAGATAACATTTCTAGCTCATTGTTGTCTGCCCTGGTCCAGATGATGGTCCTAAGGTGAACATGTTTTATTCCAGTTAAAATGTTCTGGTACTGAAAGAAATTGTTGTTGCTGTTGTTATAATTACTAGTTATTATAGCTGGAACACCTCCTAAGCGTATTTAGAGCACTTAAGATTTACAGAGAAGTCTCAGTCAGTGTCACTGATTGTGGCAAAGGGCCACTGCCAGTCAGGATGGGACTCCTTAGCTGATCCACCTTGCTGCAAGGGGAATGTGCTTCAATCTTCAGCGGCAAAATTCAGAAGGCAACACAGATGTTCTCTGCGTTGCACAGCTCTTGCCTTGTACTTCTCTGGGCTGTTGGTAGTGCCTGTGAATTACGTCCTGGTCACCGATGTTCCCAACACCCCGTCCTCCACGTTGCCTTTGGCCAAAGCCTGTTGTATTTTCTTCATATCTGAAGTGCTGCTGATTGTGCTTGTAATTCCCCCGTTCCTCCTCAATGCGTCTAGCTCGTTAGTAGGAGTCTATAATGTACACGAAGTATAAGTGGATGGTGTACATATATATTGTATTAATTGATCTAGGGCAGCCACGAGAGCGAGTTTGTTCACTGAGCTCCTGCTACTGGTACTTGAAAACTTCAGTCTTTCTATGACACTTTGGGGAGTGATAAAATATTTGTTGGAGCTTGTGCTACGTAGAGATTTTAAGAGACACAGCTCAATAGCAAAAAGATTAATTTTTCAGACGTAGCTTTAACAATAGTTTAATCTTCATTTTGAGATAGTTGGCCTTTTCACACAGCTAACAGTGACTGCTATAGTATATTTGTCTTTTTTTGTTCTCTCAAGTACATGGGATTGAATGATGGTTCACGTTTTTATTTGTCCAGTTATCACACAATCCTGCCATTTTCTGATGCACACAACTTGCACAAATTTAAAGATGCTGTTGAAATGTAATCCCCTTTTACAGGTTCTTAGGCCTTTATTAACTATTTTCAGCCAAGTACTTGCCAAGTCTTTATGTGAATGTTCTTATAGCAAAGACTTAGTACTCTCTCTACTAAGAAAAATACAGTAAATAAATGCCCAGATGCTCATAATTAATCCTACACTAACAACTAGCGTGTGCCCAGTTTCAGACATTAGCTAAAGAACAAAGTTGACCTGTCCAGGGTGTTACGAGAGTGAGTTAAAAGCCCACGTTGCTATTATGAGAAATACAGCCATTTGTACAGTGCGGGTGTTCAGCTGGCAGGTGCGTAAGGATCTACTGCATTAAGAGGTGCCGTAATTGAAAAGAAAACTTCAATATTTCTCACCGATTGCATTGCTCCTGGCATTCCCAGATTTCTCTCTTCATAGGCAGGGCCTGACAAAAGATTAGAACCTTGTGGTTTTTTGTTTTCATCTGGGCTAGTGATTCAGTGAGCAGATTTGAGCAGTTTGTGAACATCTGTGTTCTTCAGGCTCTTCTCAAACGGGCATGCTTCAGAAGTTGGTTTTGCGGCTTCAGTTTCAGCAGAAAATTATAAAGAGCTTCAGATTGTGAACCGGTGTTTTCCTTACTAGAAAAAGGGGTAGTGTGGATTTCATGGTGTGTGTGTGTGTTTGTTGTGGTGTTTGTTTGTTTGTTTAAGCCTTTTTAGGAGAACAATATGACTTTGAACTTGTTTCAGTCTGGGAGATGGTTTGGTGCCTGGGTCTTTCGAAGTTTATGCATAGTGTAAGAAATCAGGACTGATCCCTTTCATGTAATTACATAGTTTGTAGCTCTCCTACTCCTTCGGTTTTAAAATCCTCACACCATTAGAGAAACTGAAAGTCTCCAAGATTCCCACCTACCTACAGTTAAAAGGCCTGCGGGGCATATTCAGGATCTTTTTACTCTTTGCATCTGGGGCCCGGCCCCTTTCTAGTTTCATCTACGTGACCGGTCAATAGTAATAATCTGCTAGCTTATTCTTGTGTTCATTGCTACTTTTTTAATGCTATTTAAAATGATTTTAGCTGAAGATTGAGCTACAATGCTATGAGGAGAGCAAAAAAACCACCCTGCCTTCCAATCTGATCCAAAGAAAACATTTTTTTCTGAGATGCCAAAGCTATCTCTCCTTCCTTCCCTATGCTGATTGTTTAGATGAGGGAAAATGTCACTTGAGTGAGCGAGCAGTGCTTGCCTAGGAATGAATATTACTGTTCAGGCCTGTAGAACTGAAACATTGATTCGGGTGGCAAGTTGTGCCTCAGATGAAGCATGCAGTAAGGAGCGCAGGACCTGGGCCAGGGTCTAGCTGGCTGCCTTAGCTCACCTACTTCCCTTCTTAAAACCTCACACGGTGCCTTGCTCTACTGCTCATTTCAGTGGGACTGTTGAGGGATATGGCCCTGGTCAAAACAAGTGGCAGTGACAAAATGAAGTCACAAACTGGAAGACTTGGTGTGAGCGGCTAAGTGAGAGGGAACATCACTCTGTTTTCCTTGGGCTCTTTACACTTACACAGTGTGTTAGTGACTCGCTCTCTTAGACTTCGTGTTTGTGCTTTTTTTAATGAAATAAGAGTCATTTAGGCAGAAAAATAGGTGTTATTTTTTTCTTTTGCGTCTGACGGTAGGTTTATAATGGGAGCTTTGTGCTACTTTTCGACTTTCTTGGCATTTTCCTAAGGTGAACTAATAAAGAGAAATGCAGCTAGTGATTATGCCATGGAGCTTCACCGCATGATACCTCTGAGAGCAGGAATCTACTAAGATTCACGTAGGACTGGATGGTTACGTACAAACATGGGTTCTAATAACCCAAATATATACATACATAATCCAGAGATGTGTGTCAGAGGAATATACGCGCTCAAACGCCAGGGTTTATGCAAATCGCCCACCCTCAGGAAGCATGAAGAAACCTTAATAGGTATCGAATTAGCTCGCTGCGTCTGGCAGGGCGCCTTTTTTATTACTCCGCAGCGTCTGTGGCACTCGGAGAGCCACAGCTTTGATTTAGGATGTCAATACTTTTGTTTCCATTTATTTGGTGGTGACTAGTATGACCTGAAGTAATAGAGGCTGGCCTAGGCGTTCTGCGTCTGGGCCTTCTCTATGAGGCTGTCTTCATTTGAGCCAGAACTTAAAAATAACAAAAACAACTTTCCTTTAAAGGGACCCGTTAGCTGTTCGGACTCTATACGCGGTTCCTTTTCAGCTTGTTTTAATCTGGTGAGTAAGGTCAGCTAGATTGCAAAGCTATATATTTTAAATGGTCTCTTTTCAGTTGAAAACTGAAGCATCTTCCCACCATTTTGTTACCCCAGCGTTTTTTCAGGCTGCTGTTTTATGTAAATTTGACTCAAGAGTACTTTTCTTGGCTACGAGGTAGCCATCCCAGAAGCAGAGCTGTAGTCCAGCACCTCACCTGACATTTTAGATGATGCTGCAATGCAAGCAGTGAAGTAAATAAAACAGAACTGTGTTGACTGGAGCTCCGTAATACAATCCCTCACTGCAAAATCTCATATTAGAATGTAGATATTAAATTTGGGAGGTATTCTGTAATGCCTCAGATTTCTACATTAGTGGCATGAAAGGACAAACATTTTGAAGCGGTTATTCTGCAAAACAATACATCAGAAGGTTAAAAATTCCTCATAATTAATGGAAATGTCTTTTTAATATTTAAATCCAAGGGTGCAGTTCTGGCCCCTACATCAGTTGGCAGGCCCTCCTACCCATACAGTGTGAGGGGAAACAAAGAAATAGCTAGCAGAGTATTTGTTCAGTGCCCCCAGGTGACTATAACTGATTCTCAACCAGATGGAGGGTAAGTGCACCTAGGCATCCGATGGCCTGACTTTAAAAAGCACAGGAAGAAAGAAGATATTTTCAAAGTTGTGCTAATAAAATCTTAAGAAACCTTTTATCCCATAAAAGGTTATGGTTTTATACACACTGTTTATGCTTTCAAAAGGCATAGTATGCAAGTCCTGATACTTCATCATATAGGAAGCACTTAAAATATCCAAGGCTGCCTCTGAAACGAGCTTTCAAGAGCAAGAAGTTTTGCCAATCCCATTTGAATTTTTCTTGAGGAAAGTGCTCTTTTATTAACACGCTCCCCCTTCCTGGAGCGGGTAAAAATGGCCTCGGTATCCTCATGGGAAAAATGAACGCTCCCCCAAAGCTTTGGAAGATAGAGCAAAAAACAGTGCTCCTTGCCAAGAATAAAATTGAGCAAGTCTGAAATGTTTAAAGCGTCTGATTAAACCTTCAGTGGTATGTTTCTCTTAGACAAAGCATTTGTCATAAGTAGCATGTCTGCTAGAGTATGATTTATGCCACTGGACTGAAATTGGCTGAATAATTTATGCTGTTTATTGTTCAGTAAAGATTTTTCAGGAAAAAGAAAAAAGAAAGTAGAACAAGCAGTGTGCGAAAATGGGAAACAGAAGTATATATTGAGGAATGCTGGTAAAAAAAAAAAAGTTTATTTTCTATATTTAAAGTTAATAAAGTGAATCTGAGGGGGAAAATCACCTTATGGTATGGCCAATTCTAATAGGTGAACATTGTCAGCATTTTCAATGAAACCAGTTGGCTAAGAAAAGCTGCCAAATAGGTGTGAAATGAGGTGAAATTACTAGGGAAACACTTTCTTTTAAGGTACTTTGCTTTGTTCCTTGCAGTGCCTTGCAGCAAAAAATTTAATTTAAATACTGAAATGGAAAGCAGCTATATTGATTTAAATTTGCTAAGAAAGTCATGGAATCTATTTCCTCTTTCTCAGAATAAGTACGTAATGTATATATAAAGATGTACATGTGAAAAATAGATATTACATATATAATACCTTTGACTTTTCTGCTCTTCATGTGTGAATCGCAGTTTGTTAGAACCTTCCACTACGTGTATTAGCATAAAACACATAACTTGAATTGTCAGTTTATCAAATTTTCAGAATGTGTGATTATGGTTCTGTTCTTACTGTAAATTTTTACGCAGCTTGTATGATTTATTTTATCTGTTGAAACACTGGTTTTATGTTAACACTTTTTTTTTTTTTTTTTTCATTTTTAACACATAAATTTAATACTCTCGGCTTATTGCAGAGGCAGAATTACGGACAAAAGAATGGCTGGATGGATAGGTGGATGGATGGGTGAGTGCACAGAGGAGAAGAAAAAAGCATGTGGTTCAATTCAGCTGAAACTATTTCACAGATAACTCACTGCATACTGTGGTTAAAAATATTTGAAATGTTTACCGGCTGCGTAATATATATGTTTGACATATTAAAGTAGACTCCTATCAGCTGCTCAGTAACCATTCCGGTGAAACTCCTTAAAGGAAATCAAGCAAAATCAGAGCCCCCAGTCTGCTGTGCTGTTTCTAATTTGAAGGCAAATTCATCTCTGCCACGCAGCAGACTCCATGCAGGTGGAAGCAGGGCCCTCGCTGCTCCTCTCCCTGCCAGTCAAATTATGTCATCAGTGAAGGATCACTGGCTTTTAATGATACCGTGGCCTCCATCCTGCGAAGCAGCTCCTGGCAGAGCAATATGCAGAGCCAATAAAATGGCTGTCACCAAATTACAATTGACACTTAACATCACTAAATCTGCGGCGTAATTCCTTGTGACAGTTGTGTAGGTATATTAGAAGAAAATAATTTACTTCAAACCCAGCGTGTAAGACACGTTTTCCTGAGTGTAATTCATGTCACATTTACAGTAGCCAAAGCAAGCAGTCTCGAGGCAACCTTAATCGGGGAAGAGATCATAGATACTAACATGTTCATTGAAGTATGGTTATTTATGCGAGCAATAAACAAAGCTGGAGCAGTTGCTCATTGTAGGGTTTAATTGTTATTGGGGATTTTAATTGTTATTGGGTTTTAAATGAATATTAGCCTCTCTTGCTTTAGGGATTAAGAAAACTATAAATACAAAGCAACATTTCAAATGGAAAATTGGCAGCAGCTGAAAACATCTCGCCACTTTTCTGGACCAGGAGCCAAACAGGAGTGTGTAATTCCTTATTTCCTCTCCTCGCTGTCCCCACTGCTGACGGTGAATTTGAATGTTTTCCTGCTTTTCCTGTGTCCTACAGCTAGCGTGCGCGGCGCGCGTTCATCTCGGCACGTGCTGATGGACAGAGGGAGCATCAACAGCACGGCGGGCTCGGAGAGCTCTCCGTGCTTGCAGCAGCTCTGTGGGCGACTGAGAGGTACGGGAGGCAGAACGCTCTCCTCTGGTTCACCCGTTGTGGTGCGGTCCTGTGGAAGGGATCCGCGGAGGGAACCTGCGCTGTCCTTAGAAGTGCGATGGAGTGAAAGGGCCTCCTCCTCAGAATGAAGCCATTTGAATGTCTGGCGAAATGGGACTGCAAAAAATCCATTCCAACTTTGTCTCCAGGCAATTCACCTCTGGCCCGGTGATGATGATGAGTCTTCCTGCTCATGGCAAGGGTGCAATAAGTCAGGCTTGGCGGGCCCAAGAAGAGAGGGGCCTGTTTGTTAGCAGAAGGAAGCGGGTGGAGGATTCTGGGCTACATTGGTTCTTCCCAGCCTGCGAGTTGCCTTACAGGAAGCTCTCAAGGTTACACTTGAAATATAGGAGGCCGGTGCCAGTTCTGCAAGTGGCCCACGTGGTACGGGTAAGCAGATGTACTTAAAAACAAACCAAAGAATATAAATCCTCGGGTGTGAAATTTCCTGTTTTCAATACACTAGCTAAAATTTTTCCTTTATGTGCAAATGCTGTAGAGATCCTGGTTCTCATCATTGCCCTCCTACACTGAAACGCATTAGATGGTGTACTGGGCTCAGGCCCAACATGATGGTTTCCTTCTTGTGCTATCTATTCCTTCAGAGACTGTCAAACAAAACCACAATACAATTAGAGGCCAGTGCTTGGAACCACTGTTACTTATTGCCGTCTCCCACAGCATCATTTACCACCTGTGAACAGTTCCCCACGAAAGCGACAGAAAAACCTGATGCACAACTCCCCCAGCCTTTCCAAGAGAGCCTAAGCAAAGAGCCCGTCCTGCGGTTGCTTCTACGAGCCGGTCGCTGCATCTCCCGCCAATGGCCGCGGCTGCGAAACGGATCCCTCTTGAGCTCCTGGTGCGCTGCTCTGCTCGGTCCCTGTGCCGCTGCACGCGAGAGGCGTGCAAAGCCTGCCCTGCTGCTCGGGCGCCTTCTGGAGTGCCCTGGGTCAGCAAAGGTGACCTAGAAACGCTCTCGCAGCCGCTGTCCCTTCGAGTGTCCGTGGGGGCTGCTCTAGGCGTGGGCAGGGCTGTAGCTGGGAGGACTGCGGCCTCCGGAGGGGACTGTTCCTGAGGGCTGCGGTGCGTGAGAGCCCTTCCTCTTGGAGCGGTTGCTCCTTCCACGCGTCCTAGGGAGCGCGCGGGATCGCTGCGTGTCCGTGAGGCTGCCGGCTGCTGCGGCTTGGCGTGGCTGGCGGGGCGCGCAGCGCAACCGAGCGCTCGGTGCGTTTCGAAACGGGGAAACAGCGCGGGGTATGTGGTAGATTCCTTTATGTCTCAGCAGACAGGCCTGTTTCGGGAAAGCCTGCTGTTTCCTGGCGCTCCCTGGAAAGACCTTGCTCCGCAGCACTCAGAGAGAGGTCGGAGTGGTGGAACAGCTTGGGAAGAATTTTATTTTTCCTTCCAGCAAATCGCCGGAACAATTTTACAGCACAGATTCTGAAACCGATTTAAGCAGCCGGAGTTACAAGTAATGGCATTCGGCAGACGTAGCACTCGGCTCTCCAAGTCCATATCCACCAGGGGCTGTATGTAGTAACTTTTAAGGAACATTGCAAATGTTTGAGAGGCCTTTTGTTTTTTTTGTTTTTTTTTTTTTTGGTTTTGTTTTGTTTTTTTGTTCTTTTTTTCCTTAATCTGCTGCATTCTTTGCACCAAGCATAATGTCCTGTTGTTTTTAAGATTTCATTAGAATATTTATTTTACAGCTGGGTCCACAAACTGTCTATGAGCATCTTTTTGGAGATTTTATAATTCAAATAAGTCAATGCTCTGTAATTTACTTGCTCTTTCAAATCTGCTGAGCAACTGCAGCTCGTATTGAATCCATTATAGGAAAGTGTCCAAGTGATTGTTAAGAAGAAAGAGTTAAAGAATTTTGTTATTTGTTTGAATAAAATTTGAAGATTTCCTTTCAGAGGGGTCGCCTGGATAGATGTTTACAAAAGTCCGCCCGTGGACAGCAACTCAGAGAGGGTGCATGTGGAAAACTGGGCCTGATGTGTTGCGCCCCATCATGAACTTGAGCTATCCAAAGCCGCCTGGAAAGACCTGTGGAAGCAGCTCGCCGCTAGCAGACCCTTCGTTCATGTGCCCACCACTGCTGCAGGGAGACAAAAAGGCAGACCCGTGTGAACGTGCACCTGCAGCATCCACCTGGAACTTGTCACTGCAAAGGTGGAAGAAAAATGCTGTGCCCCCCTGAAAGACTCAGGTAGCCCTCTTGAACGTGAATAATTTAGCAGTCAGTAATGAAAAGCACTTTAATCTTTAGCAATAACTGAAAAACTTGGACTAAATCCTTAATAAACTTGTTATAAAATGCTCTCATCCTGCTTAGAAAGCATATATTCATCTCTCTATTTGTGTGGTTTGTGGATATCCTGGCAAATACAAGCAAACTGATGCAGAAGCTTAACTGACAGCAGGTGGAATCTAATCTCTCAGCCTTCCCATGCTGCCAAATAGGGTCATATCATTGCTGCTTTCGAACCTGGGCCGATTTGTCACACAACACATGGCCTATTACCTCATTATCTTGCAAGTTTCCTTGGCAGAATTTCTGCTCTAAAGCTATCTTTTTTCATTGCTGAGATTTATAATATTATTATAAGCGAAACTTTGGAGATCTCTGGTGGGAATAGTCTCTTTTTGAAGAATGTTTATCGTCTGCTGTCAGAGAGACAGTCTACTGTGTATATACGTTTATATACGTGACTGTCATTGCTTCTCCATTTCTAATTTGCCTATTTAAAAATCATTATAACCCCCAAAAGGTATACTGAAGCCACCAACTATATAGAAACTGCTTCTGACGCACTCCCCCAAGTCTCGATAAAATCACTTGTCCCGCGCTTATCCCTTCAGCCGGTGTAGCGCTTGCCCTCTCCCTCCTCCTTCCCAATTTCAAGAGCAAATTATGTTCCCATTGCTGTCTGCTCTCCCTTCCTGCATCTCCAGGAAATCAAAACTGCTTTCCGATGAGTTTCGAAGGACCTCACGTGACAGTTTGTGTGCAAGTTTAAATGGAGGTTTTGGATAGTTAAGAGCCTTGGTCTGCTCTCTGTAGGTAGAGTTGTAGGCTACTCTGCCTACTTCTCTGAGTGCATCTGAGCTCACCTTGAGCTTGTGTGGTTTTGCTTGAAGGTTCCAAAACCCCACTTTTTGTAGCCAGGGTCTGGAAATGACAAGTCTAATATGACTGTCTGAACTGTTTCATGGTTGGTTCTCCTAAAAATAGGGTAGTAATATGTCCTATTGGTCAGGACTTTTGTAGCACTGATTCAAATGACACTGTTTCCCAGACGGTGTTGGCCAGAGACCTGATATATGCTAGAGTAGCAATATTGGGAACATAGTGGAATATAGTACTGGGAAGTACGTGTTTCTGCTCGCACAGAACGCATTAGGTCTTTCACTGTATATTCAGAATCAGGAGTTTGAATTCTGCTCTAAAATTTCGCTAGCCTTGGGGCTGGCTTCCTCACTGTCGGGCGCTTGTGGTCGTGGAGCAAAATCCACTAGTCCAGTCAGTGAAGTAAGGTTGCAGCAACATTTGCCATTTTGGGGGGGTGTGTGTGCGCGCCAGCAGCAGTCTAGGTAGTCTAGATAGTCCAGCGGTCTAGACTACCCCGGGCCCAGTCCTTCAGTCCTGCTTCACTAACTAGCCTTATAATAACCTGGAAGCCTTTTATTTTGGTATTAGTGCAAGAAGAAATTTTAGAGGCCAGGTCTCTGTTTCATCAATTATTAAATGAAAAATGGGACAAAATACAATGTCAGTAATCGAAGGAAGATCCCACTACACAAAATGACAGATGTTTTGGGAAAAAAAAATCTGATTTGCTTAAACAGAAGTGAAGTAAATCTCAGCTGGTAGGCTTTCATAAAGTGTCTGCAAGCGTGCCAGTGTAAGAAGTTATTGGTCAGTCTGATGAGACTGGAGCTAGTGTAAGAAACACTTCTCTGATTAGATCAAAGACTTAAATGAACTGAATTCTTTGTTTTGGAGAGATGTTAACACGGAAGCGTCTAAAGATTCTCTCTTAAGACCATTCTTAAAACTCATGTTAAAGGCTGGGACCGAAGACTAAGAGTGTGGAAACTATATGATAGCAGATGTTTCAGTGTCATTTTCAATACAGAAGAATAAAGTATAATGTTGGGAGACCTGTATGACCTTGCAGACTGCACAGAGAAGAACAGGGATGAAAAATGGTTGGAAAAGATGCAAGGTCACAGGGTTAGGTACTTTGGCCACATCCCATGTCTTTACCAAAATGAATCCATTTGGAGAAAAATTACACCCACATTTTGAGATCTGTGTATACTTCAGACAACTTCTTTATGTGTTACAACGGTTGGATTTTGGTGTAAAATTCCTGAGCTGGAGTGGTTGGTGAGTAATTGCACTGCATTAGTGCCGATTTTGCCTTTGAAGAGGGTGTAGTAGAGACAGGGGCAAGCCAAGGCTTGGCCTCAGCTCCTCTCGCCCTCTTTGGTGCCTGCTGCAATCCGAAGCGCATGCTAAGATGCAGGCGCGCTTATTCCAGCAGCAAGGGATGAAGGGTCTTGATACTCCTCCTCTCGTCCTCCTTGCTTCCAGTGTTAGCACAAGATGCAGTTTGGCACAGAGGGGCTGCTTTATGCAGAGATGCTCACATCGATTTTAGGAACATCTGCTGTAATTAAAAAAAAAAAAAAAAAAAAAAAAAGCGTGGCATATACTCCATAGCTTGCCATGTAATCCTCCTGTGGCAGATAACTGAATTTAAAATAAATCTGACAAACCTAATAAATTACAGCAACACCAGGAATAATAATAATAATGTAGCTCTGCTTTTAAGGGATAAAACATGAAGGTCACTTTGTGGCTAATGGCGAAAGTTGCAACCCCAAACATGAGAGCCTGTTGTGCGACTGTAATTTTAACTTCATGCTCGGTCGGCTCACATCAGCGGAGCGAGGCTGGGCGACCTGCTGCCAGTTGCCCAGGATCTCAAACAATAGGCCAAGGTGGGGCCTTCTGGGGCAGTGGCCATTAAGGCCCCTTTCTGCTAAGGAGGCATCAGACCGTAATTGCCCATTGAAGCTACATCGCGAAGAAGTGAATTCTGGTATCTGACAACAAGCGCGAACATTCGAATTAGAGGAGTTAAAGGCAATTTAATAATTAGGGATATATCTTTACAGGGAGAATTTGTGAGGACATACGTTGGAGAATGCTTTGAGATTTGTATGTGGAGAAAATGTGGGTAGCGAGTTGCTCAGAACTAACCCGGCAGATAAATGCAAACATTTTCATGCCTCGGCTCCTCGAGGCCTCTCTAAAAAACTCGGGGAGGCCATACGCCAACAGAAAATTTTTGTAGAATCGGTATGCACTCAATATAATAAATATTAGATGAACAGTGCACCTCTGCTTCTGTCTTTCACCCCTGTGACCCCTCTGACCCTTTAGAAAAAATAAAGTCAAGTCATATTTTCCTTCAGTTCTTACAGAATGTGCTCTGTACAGTATGGGCATAAGGGTTAGCATATATCTAATAGATAGCTGAATGTGTCAGATAGATGAATCAGCCTTCTGTGACCTGATGCTATACTGAATTATTAGATTATATGATATAAAATGTTCAGACATCCAAGGAGTTTTTGACTATTCCGTAGGAGCAGCAAAGAATGAGAGAAGTCTTTTGTCATTACTACCTTCTACAGAAAAAAAAGAGAGGGAGGGGAGGTGGGAATGATCGGGTACACTTATTTTGTTGTGCCCTACCTAGAAAATAGGGAGCATTAGTTCTCTGACACGTGTCTTCTAAAGTTGCCCATAAACGGCCCTGCAGATAGCCAGGATGCCGGCAACACAACAATCAATTTTTATTCAGAGCATTCCCATTCCACAAACAGTTCAGAAGGCATGAAGACAGCTTAGTCAGCTGTCAGCTAATAAAAGGCTGATCAATTTTTGTGACACGTTGTTTATGTACCGTTATGTGCATTAAAGGTGCTATTTTCCGTGGTTGTTTTAGCAAGAACACCTGGCTTCCAAATGATGGCCCGTTCTGCGTGCCCGACTTAGGAATTCCCTGTGCCGTCAGGTTTATATCTGCAAAACTTCTTGGGTTGGTTGTTTGTTTTCTTTTGTGTTTCATTAACTTGCTTGTAGAGCGTATAAATATCCCTGTATTCTGCAGGAAGTGTAACTTGTCAGAGGGACGATGTAGATACCTAAACAGCTGAAACTCGAAGCACTCCGAAGGCAAGAAGCCTGAACCAGGTAATCAGCCTCTTGGTGAGTCTGTGTTGTGGTTTCCACCTCTCTGCTACAACAGGGCCCTGCTGGGTGCAGCAAAACGTTAAACAAGTGCCCAGGTTTAAGGAATGTAGAAAGCTGGGAGAAGAAATGGAACAAAATCCATTTATTAGGGGTGCAGCATGTAGAGCTGAAAGCTTGCTCCAAAAAAAAAAGACTCACCGCGTAACCAGATGTATGACTTCTTAAGAGAGAAATGAGGACTATGTTTCATCAGGCAACGCGAAATCCAGGACAAGGTGCCCGCAGGGAGAAGGGACAGCCCTGCCCCGGTGCCGCGTTGGGGCTGGGCTCTCCTGCGGGCGCCCCGGGCGGCTTCCCGGGCAGCCTGCGCCAGTCCCGCGCGCGGGCTGGGGGACGGTGCAAGACCCGAGGTTGAATTAACAGCAAAAGAATATGGGTGAAATAGTGCTGAGAGATGCACCACTTCAGTTCTCTGCCCGAGTATCAAACCCATTCAAAAAAAACATTTCAAGGTGCCTTCAGATGGTGCAAAAAATGTAGCAAGTAGGTGGGAACAAAGACGAAATGGAAATATTTAGCATTTCTGATAGAAGCTTTCTGTGAAGTGCAGGGAAATCCTCAGCTTTTCCAAAAACAAAAAAAAAAAAAAAAAAGGGAAGAGAGGGAAGAGAAGGGGGTGCCTTTTTTTTTTTTTTTTAATCGAATACAGACTTGTAAAAGCCACACTTTTTTGTCACCTTCTTTGACTAATAATTTCAGAATTACTCTTAATTTTTAGAATTAGCCTCATTGCTCTCTGCTGCCCGCCTTGCTCCCGGGTGCTATTGTGGAAGGGATCTTTGTGTGACGCAGGTAGTGCCCCCAGTGTTTGATCTTTGACCTCCCCTCTGAGGCTGTTTTATGTAGAAAAGCCCCGTGATTATTGCCATTACTTTCTTTAACCTACTTTTTCACCTTGAAGTGTAAAGGGTCACAGCTAGGGCCTGGCTCTTATTACAGTCTTTAGAAGAGGCAGAGACTATGAAAAGAACTCTGTTTTTATTTCCTAGGAATTATGGCTTTCAAGTCTTTGAATTCCACGCAGATAATTACTGTTTTGGCCACCTTTTTGTCTGATATTTGATGCGGCTGAGTGGAATAAATTACCTATCTAACAAGGAGGGTTAATTGGTAGTTGCAAGCCAATGTGCGTGCTCTCTGCTAGCTCCCTTATTATTTTTTTTAAACCCCCATGTGAACTATTGCCGCGTAGAAGGCCGTGTTGTTTTAACCCTTCCCCTCGTAACACCACTGTGCGGGACTATTTAGTTTTGATTATCGTAAACCCGGCTGAGATGTAAAACGTTTACGTGCCTGTAGCCATGAGGTTCGCAATAAGCTGAGTCTGTCCGTACGTGCAGAAAGGGAAGAGAGGCAGCCTTTGGATAACTAAATATTCCTTAAAATAGACTCGCCAGCTTACGCAAGTCCCTGCCGGGGGTGAAGCTCTGTGCCGCAAGGAGCCGGGTCGCCCCATTCGCCCCAGCGTGCGGGACGCCGCAGTAAGGCCCACGGTTGTCATCTCCCCAAGGTAGCCCCAGATGCCGCGGCGGCCTGGAGGCCCGTGTCCCTGTCCGGTTAATTGGATGCCACCTCCGGAAGCTTGCCGGATTTCAAACTGAGTGCAGAAGTTTCCCTAAAGGAGCTGTACTGTCGAGACCGCCTCCTAGAGACCTGCTCCACAGAATTCCCTTGAAACGAACTTGCAGCCTTTGTTTTTTGCCTTTTTTTTTTCCCTAATTAAATAAGAGGGAAATAAGTGCAAGTGCTTCAGAGAGGTAAAACATTAGTGCCAGCATTTACAGATAATCGTTTTGTGCGCATGAAGCTTTTTAAGAGTGTAACTCCAGACAAAAGTACCTCAAGTAGCTTAGTAAATGCCACGGAACATAAGATATGCGTATCAAAAATGCATTTGGGAGGTAGCCCGCAGATTGCATCACTGTCGTCCTTGCCTAATGCGGCCGTATTTTAGCAGGCACCTGGCACGGGAAGGTTGGCCAACGCGCGATGACTTCCATGTTCACAAAATGAAAGATGTCTCACACTTGGGTGTTCAAATAACCGTGATGTTATTATAACAATTATGCCATTTAATATATAGGATTAGTCCTTCTGATAGTGCCATTAGCCATCACTCTACCCGATAATAGGTGGCTTCATCTTTGTTATGACATGATCTTTCCTACTGTTTATTGACTTTTCAATGCAAGGGGGAGGGAACATTCCCAGCCCCCCAAACCTTTAAGAAGCTACTGTAAAGCTGCGGTTTTATTCTCAGCTGGAATGTTTAGAAACCCTCAGAGCTAAATACCTCGGTGTACTGCTTAAACACCAACAACAGCCTTATGGGGCCTTACCCGACTTTCAACACATCTTTTTTTGTCGAGAATATTGCATTCTGCCGCAATTCTGTAGGCTAACCCTGGGCTCGCATTAAATATACCGGCTTCATTGAAGCTTACTGAATTGAACTGAGTTGCTTTTTGTTTTATTCTCTCTTTACTTCACCCCCGACTGAGACTGGACAGCCTTTCTTCTAGTGGAGCGTGCTTTAAAGCGTCCCAAAGAAGAGAAGGGGGTGGAGAGGCTGGGGGAAGGGGGCGAGCGAACCAAAAGGTGCAGCTTAGGCCCATAATTAGTCTTGATCCTTAGAGTCTAAAATATTTTAACGCCAGGTTTCTGATTGCAGGGCTGCAAAGTGGATTTGGGAATGCAGAAAAGTAATTAGGTCTGTGCATTGAAGTGTGGAGAGCATTTAAAAGTGAATGGGTGGTTACTACATTCTTGGCAGGCTGTTTTTTATCTTTTCATGCTCCGCTGTTGTTAGAGATGATGGGTTTATTGCAGTTTTAGCACTTTGGAGGTGGCTGTGTTTTTCTTAACCGAGCCTTTTGCTTTCTGCCTCTTAGAGGAATACTTGTGGCAGAAGGAAAACGCGAAATCATAAAAATAACGTGAGCCCAAAATTCCCCCCCAAACAGTGCTCGCAGAAGCAGAGCAGGCAGGAATAAACCCCGGCCCTGCAACAGGCAAAGAATCCAGGTTTAATTAATGACTCATTCTGTATAGAACCAGCTGGAGACAAAAGTCCCCCCAAGGAGAGGAAAAACAAAACATCTGATTCCCTGGCCGGGTCGGTTCACACAGGCAAAGGGGCAGGCAGAAAGGGCCGCGGCCTCGAAGCCGCCCCTACCTCGCGCCGCGTTCCTGAATGCAGATGAAACGCGCGCGCAAATGGGGTGGCCGCGCTCGAGGGCTTTGCACCGGCTGCGGGCCCGTCGCCATCCAAAGGAGGGGGAAAGAAACGCCACCGCCTTTTTGTTTGTGTTGTGTTTGTCGCTCCGAGGCTCGCTGGTGCCGACCTGAAATGGTAGCAACTTTGTGCTTCAAAAATAAAGGGCTCTAAAAGCGAGAGAGGAAACTGTGTTTCGGAGAGCTTCCGAAGGGGGAAGCAGGGACCCCGGCGCTGGCCGGCTGCTGCCCTAACTGTAGACTGCTGCCTTAAAAAGCTGTGACAGAAATAGGAAGAAACACAGGGCCGTAGGAAAATACAGGAAGGGCAGTTATTAGCTCAGAGAAATTGCTTAAAATATTGGGAGAGATCTGCTGAGGTTTAAGGAGAAGAGCACATGGAAACAGTACTATAGAAATCTGATAAACAGATAACCTTAGGGTAGCATAATTGGGTTTTTTTTAATCAGAGGTTTTCTTTTAACCAATTCAAGACTCTTTGTTGGGGACTTGGCTGTTCTATGGAAGTATTTTAGGTGTTTTTGTTGTTTTGTTTTTTTTTTTTTTTTAATCAGTTTTTAACTGATCTACACTTTTATTTGGGTTACCTTGAAGATTTCATGTCATCTTTGGGTACACTAGATGCTTATTCTCATAAAAGCTTTGCTTCATTTCCAGATAGGCTTTTAAAGGGTATCTACTATATTTTCCTTCTGTTTAGTCTGATGCTTGGGAATTGTGTTATTTTAATTGGCTATTTTAAGTAGCAAATATTTGTTTAAGTGATCTCTTGTGTTTGAGAATGTATGGTAAAAAGGGTTGAGCTCCCCCAGATATTGCTTACAGTTGTGGCTGGAGGAAAAGTGATGGTCTTAAAGGTACCCTGGGCAGCTGAATGGAACGGAGGCAGAGAGAGCGCCGTGTCATTTTGGTTTTGCATGTGCCCGTTGGTGGCTTCGAGCTGTGTCAATCTGCCACTAGTCAGGTGGTCCTGGCTAGGGTGGCACCCACTGCGTGACGCTGGAAAACAATTTTCCCATTTTCTTTGAAACACTCGTGCTTCTGAAGTTCTCTTGTACTTGCTGTTGATCGCAGTGACACGTCTGAATCCTGTATGTATCTTCTGTATTGCAAATGCTGCTTCTGGAAGCGCTGAGCCTTGTGAAGCAGGTTCCAGGCATGGCGTGTAAGCGCCGATGAAACAAGGGAGAACTCTTCCGGCTGAGTCCTCAGCTTTGGCGAGCGCTGTGTTTGAGGAGATCCAAGCGAAGCGCAGGAATGATGGGAGAAGGTTAGAACGACGTAGCAGCATCTCAGCAATGGGTAGGCAGTGAATAAAAGGTGGGAAGCGGCCTGCCTGGCGGTCGCTGGCATCGGAAGGGTGCGCGCGCACGCAGAGAGTCCTGCACTTCTTGAAGAGACCCTGAGTGTCTGGAGAGCTTCCGCTGGCTTTGTGGAGCTCCGGGTTCTCTTCACGGGCTGCATTCGAAGCCTGTCTCCCCAGCAGAGGAGCAAGTGAGCAAGCTGGTTTGCTCTTAAGTTGGTAGGAGTGTTTGCGGCAGAGGAGTTAAAAATAATGCTGAGCGAATGGCAGTGAAGAAGGAATTGCTGGGCAAGCTGATCAGTAGTGCGGGTGAGCCCAGGCAAAATCCTCCTTGCCTGACTTCTGATCACACCTAACAAGTCAGTATTTACTGGCCTCCAGCCCATCAGTGCTCCAGAATTTCCTGCTTTATCTATAATTGAACTGTTCCAAGAATCACTAGGTTAAGTCTTTTTGTTGATCTGCGAAATGCATCTTCATGTATTTGATGGCAGATTGCTGATATGTAGGAAGCCAGGTGAAATTCATAGGTAGCTGAGCTCTTGGCCTTCAAAATAATAGTGATAGCAGTAATAGTGATGCTGATGATAATAATAACAATAATAATAACAACAGTGGCAGAACAGCAAAACTGGCATTTCTATGCTGTTTTACTCAACACAGGCCTTAGAGCACTGTAGGTGCCACCAGTTTATTCTGTCTATGAAAGTGGCAGCAATGGAGCACTCTAGCTTGTCTGTGATTTTGTAAGGAAGAGTTTAGTACAAATTACAACCCTGCCATCAGTTCCCTGAACTGTGGGAGTTGAGGCAAACTTTGTGACTTGCTCGTATTTGGGGAGGGAGAGGGATGCGGTGATGCAGCAACTTGAGGGCAGCGCTGGAGGGAGCGTCTTGGCTGGGCTTCCCGAGGCTGACGCTGCAGAACCTCCGAAACGCTCTCGGAACCAGCTTGGCTGACCTGGGGCAAGCCTGTGCCTGCTCCACAACCAGCCTGCGCGTGGGGAGAAAAGCAGGAGTGTGCCCGCAGGTTGAAAACTGCTGGCCCATTGAAGGGAGACACTCTGGAGCAAAGAAAGGAATTAAACCAGGACGCGAGCCTGGAGGAAAGGACACTGTCTTTCTCATAAGGGACCAGGGTGACGTAGCGTGTGTTAAAACTTCTTTAACATTCTCCAGGCAGCACACCAGTAGAAGCTAGAAGAAAGAGAATAAAAAGAAAAAAAAAAAAAAAAAGTTTGTTAAGGTTAAGGATCCAAACCCAGAGCCTGATTTTCTTTTAACTTCAAAATTAAAATTAAAAAATGTCTCCTTAACAAAGCGTGAAGTGTTACCTTACCTTTAACATGACACCAAATGTCACGGTGGGATAATTCTGCTAAATGAAAGACACATTTGAATGTAAATACTATTTTGCAACCAGGTATTTCCAAATAATACTCAGTTTTAAATTCTTCGATATACTTATTTATAGAACCTCATGCATCATGACTTGTTAAAAGTGAATGGTGTTAAAATGAAATAGTCTTAGGAATTATGAACTTTAAAGTGATGGATTAATTAAGGAAATGGTATCTATTTTGTTGGTGAAAGCAAGCACTGAGTTTAAAAATCCTGCAATCCTTGTTAGTTTATGTAAACTGTGAAATATTTTTGAATGATGGAGTAGTTATTCTCTGCTGCCTATTGTTTGATTTGCTTTCTACTGTAAAAGCCCAGATGTGGACTAGGCTCTGAAATTATCTCCAGAAATGTTGGGAGAGGGAAAATACCTAATTATACTATTTTATGTTGGTGCATAAGTTGTGTTTGTAATGGGGGTCAAAATAGAGCTAAAAATTCCAAGAAGCCACATGTTTCCCATAATTAAAGCATTTTGCATATCACTGAGGCAGGAATCTTAAAATTTATTATTATTCCTTTGTGCAATCCCATAGATTTGCTTGAAACTACCATAATCATGACAGATTGGTTACCCTTGCAGATTCTGTTACAGCATCAATTGAATATCTTCTGCAAAATGATCATCATCCGGTAATAGTAACCCAAAAATCTGAAAATAAAAAAGAATATATCTTTCCACTCTTGCTTTTAGCTATTTCTTCAACCTGACAGTTGAAAGAAAATCAAGTTTCATTGATGACTGTCATTAGCCTAGGATGGCTAGATCGCAATTTTGTGACAAGTTTCAGAGAAGTCCCCCAGAGAACTTCTATTTTCACTAAGATGCAGAACCTGAAAAAATATCTTCTCACTCTTTTTATTTTCTATCCCTGCTCAGCGATTCTCCAACTCCCACGAGAATCTCCCTGGTTTCTTCTGTCAAAATCTTGGGAATCTGCTCTTCTTTGCCTTTTTTTTTTTTTTTTTTTTTTTTTTTTT
>VZSV01000062.1:1576271-1674202 GCA_013398735.1 Nothocercus julius | reverse complement strand
TTTTTTTTTTTTTTTTTTTTTTTTTGACTTCTTCACATGAAGGGTGCTATGCAAGTGCAAAGTATGATTATTTCTCAAAGAGATGTGAATGTAAGTTCCAGAAGGCTCTTAGAGTTCAAGCCTTTTCTAAGGGTTTGGTTGGGACAAATGAAATTGTTTTTTTCTTCTCTGTAAGAAAGCAACCACACAAAGACGGTAGTGATTCCCTCATCCTCCTGCCTCCACAAATGCTACTAATTATGAAATAAGAAAATTAAATTTCCTATGACTTGTCCAAATCCAGATTTAGTGAAAACAGGCAATTACAGGTGGCACTAAAGGGCATGCTATAATTAAATTTTTGTACCAGCAATCAGTGTGAAAAGGACTTTGCTATTGGAAATCGATAAATCAGGATAAGTATCTTCCTATAGGATATGCTGGTACCCAAGTACCCAAGCTCTCGCTTTCTGGTCCTGCCACGTTTCTGGTAGTATCCCTGCTCTTGATGCTTTCTTGACCACATTTTTAAATCTCACAGAAATCACTGCATTTTAAACGTGCTTAAAACCGAGGAGGTTTTAACACTTTTTAGAGCAAAGACAGATCTAGGTGTATGCTTAACTGATTTTTCTGAACTAATCATGAACCTGGCTAATGAGCTGATTTCATTGCTGAGGAGAGACACAGAACTGAGCCAGTAAGGGAGAAGCTGCATTTCATCTGCATACAGCCGTGATGATCGAGTTAACAGTCCGTGTGCTGCAGGGCTGTCTGGGGGTAGTTTGTATGTTATCTGAAAAACACAGCATAGAAGTCAGCCAACAGAACAGTGTGCTGACCTACTGTCTCCTTAAGCGTCGCGTCTGCTCTTCTTTCTCCTTTTAACCCATTTCAGTTGGGTACTGTTTCCACTGCATTAAAAAAAAAAAATACCATCAGAATGTCGTGAAACCCCACAAGACATTATAATTTTTACTTTTCAAAAATTCTTGTGCCAGTTCGTACCTTTATTGACACTAGCATATGTCATGACTAAGAATTGATTGCTTGGCATTTGTGCTGAATAGAAACACAGTGCTCAGGATCAAGTTCACCAGCATTAAGAGACTCTTAGCAGACGTCTTTTTTTAATCATGTGTTTGACAGTTCGGTGGTGAAATCTTTAAGAAATGTATATAAGAGCTGGGATTGATAAGGTGCATCTAAAGCCAGCTGGTTTATTTGCTTTAATGTAATTGTTATTGCCCTTGTCAGAGTTAGCTGTAAAATATTAAAATAGTATAAAAGTTTAAGTAAATGCCAGCATCAAAGGAATCCCAGCCCGTGATTGACACTGGATATTTTCCTTGCATGACTTTTGCTTCCCAAAGAGCAGAAAGAAGAAAAACTCTGGAGACTGCTGGCAAGTCTTCTAACTCGGAGCAGCCGTCAGTAGTGGCTAACAAGCTCAGCCCTGTATTAAGAGAAGAGCCAAGGTGGTTTGCAGCTACCTGACTCCCATCTCTGAGCCTCTGAGTCTGTTGTGGCCTGTGGCGGGTTTGATCGTTCTTCCCATTGATCTGCTTCTTAAATCAACGTACAGCCCATTGGCAGGCAGCGACAACAGACACCAAGCGCCGTTCGTGACTTCCCTCCCCTTGACGCTTGCGTCTTCGCGCGGTGTGCCCAGGCACACGGAGTACGTCCAGGGCCAGTTCAGCAGCCTCTCTGCCATCGCAAAACCTGCCCTGCAGAGCATAACCTGGGCGGAAGGCGCCAACCTGCGGTAATACCCATCCTGCCACCGGCTGTGCCCTCCAAGCTGATGGTGCTGAGGCCGAGCGCACGCAGTGGCTTCCCGCCTCCTGCCTCTCCTCCTCCAGCGCGACCAAGGGGCAGCGTGGTGCTGTGAGCTCTTGGCTCTACTCATTTGCGGCCCGTGGCAGGCGCACGCCGCCCTCCCTCTCTCAGCTGGCTCTGCGAGCCGTGGCGCGCTGCTTCAGGCAGGTCCGCGGCGCAGCCCCGCTCACGCGGCTGCGGCTCGGCTGCAGGGGACGCCCCTAGGAGCCCTGGGTGGGACGTAGGCTCGCGCAAGCCGAGCCCCGTTGGCGAGGCCGCCGGCAGCAAGGAAGAGCTGCGAACGAGCCCACGGCAAAACGGGTATCGGGTTGGAGACAAACAATCAGATTTAACCACCTCCTGTTTACTCCTAACGCGAAAAAAAGCCATTTTCTAGTAATTCTGTATTTTTCTTCCCTGTAATCCTTACAAGTGATCTTTCTGTTCTCACTAAGTGGAAAGATTAAAAAAAATACAAGGTTATGTGGGGAGGTGAGGTGAATCGTATGGAGCCTTTCATGTACGTTATGCCCCAGGTGTATAATACAAAATGCTTTTGTGGAGGCAGCGCTTCAGATTTGGATTTCGGTGTGAAGGCTGTGCATGCATACTTTATTGAGGGTTTTAACTTCCCCGTTTCAAAGGAAAATTATTTAAAGCTTCAGAATACGGCATCGTGTTAGCCTAAGGTTTAAAGAACTGCCACTCCACATCAGTAGATGGAGATTTGGCCTTTGGTCAAAGACTGACTTGTAAATAACCTATTCTTCTATTATTATTTTTTAAACTGTTTCTGTGACTTTTATGTACATTTCCAGAGGGGATGATCAGTTAGGGTTCCCATTTTTAAGAAGGCTCCATCAGGACATTTACTGACAGTGAACACCAGGGTATTTCAGATTCAAGAAGTTGTCTGGAGGCACTGGGTGACCTGATCCCTTAATCCATTTTGGAGGACTGTGCTCAGCTAACACACCATTTATTTTATGTATTCTCTCTGCTAGATTTACTTTTATGTGGGTTTCTTTTGTTCAGATGCCCTGCCTTGCTCTGACAGAAACCAGTGAAGTTTTGATCAGTACAAAATCAGGACATATTGAATCCTTTCACATTTGAAAAATGATATCGCTGCTTAAATCGAATGTATGATTCATTCACGGCTGATTTAGAATTTTATTGGACCTTGGGCGAGCGGCGTCTCCGCTCTGCGCCGCGAGAGGAACGCGCGGCTGCAGCGCCACCAAAACCCTGGCCCTTCACAGGCTTTCCCGCTGCTAGCCCGCATGAAACCTCAGGACGGCACAGTAGTGAAAACGCTTGTTTGGGCTTAACGTGAGAATGAATATTAAATCTCAGGAAAATGTCCTAATTATTATTATTATGCAGTAATTTCCTGCAATAGTTGTGCATGATGGCAGGCCTCAGTTAAGTTCGGGTAGCTGAAGCCATAGCAGGCAAGATGTGCTTTATGAAATGTTAATTAAATACAGATTTAAGAACCTTCCTGTTACATATGACTGGTTCTATAAAGGGCAATAGAAACACAGGTATTATTAAAAAAGCAAGGTTTATTTTTAAATATGTTGTTAAAATAGCTATCTAAGTCCCTTGCAGTTTTGCAACCTGTGTTCTCCGTTAGGGCCCTGCGAATCCTGTGTCCTATCTGGCAATGTAACAAATTTTATTTAGGTTTTTACATTTCACACAATACCACATGAGGTGGTATTTGGCCAGAGGTGTATAGAAATGAGGCAATTTATTTCTGTCTAGTATAAGCAAAAGACCGCGGGTTTGTTCGGTACCTGAGCGAGTTCCAGGGGTTGCAGCAAGAACAGTCTTATCAGCATTCAGCATCAGCGCCACGGACTGAAGGAAGAAAAGCACCGAGCTGAGAGAAGGAAATGAGCACTCTAAAAGGCAGAAAAGGGATTTCTTAACTGAGCTGAGGATTTTCTGTTTTTCTTCTACCAAGCTTCCTTTCTTGCTTACAAACTGGATCCTCATCCCAGTCCACCAAAAGACTGTGTGTGTGTTTGGGTGGAAGCATGCTCATGAAAGAAGTGGAAATTAGATCTTCAGAGCAGGTAATTGCTAGGAAGTGATCTGGAGCTGGATCGGGGGTTGCGCACTGTCCGTTGGGTCTCCTTTGGCCACAGCTGTTCCAGCTAGCATTTACTCTCCCAAAAGCATCTAACCTGCGGGGATGTGCTCTGCACCCACGTCCTCCGCAAAAAAAAATACATAGACAAAAACATTAGGCTTCTTGATCTGGTTGTGGTCCGGAACAAACTTGGTCCGGTTGTTGTGGGAGGCCCCTGATGGAACTACAGTTCCATTAGTTATATTCTTGTATGTAAGAAATAGATGGGAATTAGAGGTTTCCTCATAAAACTTTATTCTGTGGTAGATGCACAGTGAACACTGTTAGAGATGAGCATTTCCAGGTGAGATATTTATAGATGTTGTCAGAGTCTTTCCCGTTGCCACTTAGCCTGCTCTTAGTCTTTACTGAGCTATAGAGACCCATATAAAAATTGAAATTATACTGTAATTTCTCACAGCTTTGTTAAATTCAATGAAGGCTGATGTATCAAAGTTTCCAGGGGTTCTAACTTGTCCTGATTAGTTCCCCTCTGTATAGATATGTCGGGTCCGGCAGCCAGGAGAGCACCAAAGATCTTTGTTGTGACAATATTCCTGCAGTAACCTGTGTCTGCGTGGAAGGTGTTTAATCCCTTCCATATCTGACGTACAGTCTGCACTTTGTCACATCTACTCAGGCTTTGTCAAAAAAAAAAAAAAGAAAAAAAGAGAGAAGAGCTAGTGTTCATCAAAGGTCTCATATTTAATAGCTCTGATGGTTGAGGCATTTCCCAGTAGGCCCAGAAGTCATCAGCAATTCAACATTTCCCAGCTTGGTATGAACGCCTTTCAATTCAGGCCTTTTACTGTATTTAGTATTTAGGTAAGTGTGATTGCAGGGATGAAGTCCATTATCATCTTCGGCCACCATTGGCAGTTGTAACATTAGCTGTTTGTGCTCGGGCACTTTTTCAAGGAGTTATTCAGACTTGGCTGACTGATTCGCCGTGGTGGGAAGAGCCTTTGCGGTTTTGGGTGAGCACCCTTACTGCAGTATTCAAATGCTGCACAGTCGTTTTACATACGCTCATACAGTCGTTCATATGGAATCTGCGAGAAGTAAGATGTTACTATTCGCAATTTATAGATGGAGAAATGAAACACAGAAGAGGTAAAAGGTTTGCCTCAGGCTAACAGAGAAAGGCTGAAGGAGTTTCAGGAGTTGAAGCCAAGGAATATATTAATATCATAATCATTGGGCAATTCTAACCTAGACAGCTTAAAGCTGGAAACCTGGATATGAATGTGATGTAAATGGGCAAAAATTCAATATGCTACATTAATTTACAGTCTAAATGAACTCCCTACAGCTTCTGGTTTATTATATTTTAAAATAGGTCCCTGTGAAGAAGCCCTAGTGCTTTGTGATACTCATTGTGTGTTAAGATGTCGGTTTAAAGACTTCATCTACCTTGATGTTTATTTTTTGCATAATTTTCAAGTAGCACTTTCTTCAGTAAGTAAGTGTTGTTACTTCAGAGATGTAATGAAATTACATAGTTCTGCAATCCAGAACTGTTAGGAAAGTGACAGTATGATGGCATGTGCTGTTTGGACAGTGCAGTGGACCTGAGATCAGTGATACTAGCTGAGTTTAAGTTAAATTGAATGGGACTCGGGCATGTTTTAGTGGCAATGTGTGTTACACCGGTGGTCAGGTTGTCTTTTTCAAAGGGACGGAGGCAATATAGCAGCCTAAAACATACTCTCAAAAATGATCAGAAAAGACCCTATCTTTTTCAATAGCCCGTGAGAATGTATTTTTGAGGAGTACTGTCTAGATGTCACAGAAAAGAGGACTTTGGCAAAGAGCTCAGTGAAACACTACTGCTAGTTTGGAAAGTCAGTCCACTTGCTTAGACTGCAGAGCCTGCCCTTGAGCTATCAGCTTTCTAAGTCTTGGTCAGGATCTCATGCCGCCAAGTACCGAGGTCTAGTGACAAGTTCCTTTCCTCTGTGTTCTCTTACCGCACACAAGAGAGCGTTGCAGGAGCAAGTGTTGTGAGTCCATGTCCCAGCATGGAGTTTGGGAGCAGAATGGGACCGCCAGCTTGGTGGAATTGCTGGGATGAGCTGGAGATGGTGCAGAGAGACAAATAATCACTACCCACCACCTACAAAGAAACAGAACAGCGTTCATCTTGTGCTGCTGTAATAGTCAGCTGGGAAATGAATCAAAAGTCATATTATCAAACTTGGTAAACAAACTGTACATTACTTTTTCATGTTTGTGTGAATGTTTCCTCCTCTTTCCTGTCAAGCAACCAGCTCTAGCAGTTTAGAGAGAGAAAGAGCACTTCTTGAATACACAATAGTCTTGAAAAGGCCCTCTGAGAGTAAATTAGAGAAATAACTAAATATTAATTTCATTTTGAAAAATTTAAGCCAACCTTTTAAGATGTAGTATTTACTGTAGTTGCTGTTTTACTATTGCAGTGACATATAAAAGAGGCATTTAATAGACTCACTGAAGCCCAGATGGAAAACTAAAGCTAGTGTGGCAGGCTTGTGCAGACCTCGTATGCTGAGCGTTGTCTTAAAACATAGCGTAATGCTGTCTCTAACACCACACAGGCGAGGAAAACCAAATGTTCTGGGAGTCATCTCTGTACCTGCAACTAGCGGTGACCAGAGGAAACGAAGCAGGAGAGCATCTTCCTAGCCCCCAGGTTGCCCTGAGAGTTTGCGCGCACAGTGCTTTGCAGGCTGGCAGCCCTGCTCGAGCTCGGCCACTTGCCTCGGTTCTGCCACCGCTGAACTACGCTGGGGAGGCTGTTTGCATCCAGGGCCATCGGATTGTGGGCAGAGCCAACTCGCATCTGCCTGGGAGGGCCACGGAGAGTCACACCCTCATTGTCAGAGGTTGATGTAAGACCTGAATGTGAGGCTTAACAGCCCTTCCGCAATGTTTGGGATCTTTAATTATACCCCTGCCTCTTCCAGATATCCGTATAAGTGTCTAATCCTTCTTAAATCCTATTACTTTCTTGTCCTCCAAGAGTCGCTGCGATAAGGAATTTCACAATTTTTATATATCTTATGTGAAAAATTATTTTCAGGTATGATTATTGAATTTTCTATCTTTTGGTTTTACTGAAGGCCCCTGAAACTTCTCCGGTGGGTTAGGAGGAGCAGGAGCACATGTTCTACCTTCTCTAGATCCTTTATCATCTTGTATACGTTTGCACAGTGTCTCTTCTCGTGCATCTCCTGTCTCAGGTAAGTAGCCCTAGCCATTTTCACGTTTCAGGATTCTTTTCTAAGTTGCTGTGTAATTCTGCAGTATCCTTTTTAAGATCAAGTTAACACAAGCATACTTACTTCCCATGCGAGAAAGGTGGAGAAATTCAATAACAAATAAGCTACCACATGGCAGCAAGTTCCCATACCACCTGCTCCACAGTAAAGGTCTGCATCCTACAGAAAATGGGGTGTAACACGAGGTAAGGTACTCCTAAGGTAAAAAGCAACCTGGTATATTAGAGTTCTTCACAGTGAACATATGCCTGCATACCACAGAGCAGCTGACACGGGGTAGCTGTACCCAAGTGACTCTCTTTTCTTTTTGCTGGAGCTCTGTCACTTGCCATGTGTATGTGTACATATTCTGTTACTTAGGGACTGTAGAGTTAAATAGGCAAAACATGCCAACCAGCAGTGAAATTGCTGCTTGTTAGTTAAGTTGGATCTTCCCTGAATAGCTTCTATATATTACTTTTATATAATATACTAGGTTAAACTAGGAGTGAATCCAATTAATCTGATTTTAAAAATAGTATTACAGTCAAGCTGGCAAGGAAGGGCAATTAGGACTCAGTGGGGACACTGTGGAGCTTAACAGGCTAGAAATACTGCCCTGCTCTTTTGTCTCTGATTGCTGCTGCTGTTATTGTGGAGTTGTCTTGCCATTTCCATTCAGTCATCTGTCTCTTTATTCATAATGTGCTGCAGGCAGACCTTGTAAGATTGTCCAGGCGTTTTGTTTTTACAGCATCAGGTTCTGCATTATCAGAGTTGGTAAGTGAAGCCACATGCAGTAATAATAATAATACCTTCTGCAAGGAGGTGGGGACTCTGATGGTGTTTGAGAACAGTCATTTTTCACCATATGTGTAACTAATCAGAAACTAATGTGACAAAATGTTGTATCCTCAAAGAGAAACGTAGATAACCACGAGGAAGCCGTAGTTCTCCCTTTTCTCAAGGGATCGCTAAGAAACCTTGACCTCTTACATTCCTAGTATTATCTAAGTTAGTATTTCCTTTTGTAACGTGAAGGTTTACTCTAGCATCCTTGTAATGTAACGTATGAAACTGAATATCATAATACACTGGAGAAGAATACCATGATGAAGTAGATCATTATGTCTGAATTTTACTCCTATGTTTTGATCTGTTTCTGAAATTCAGTGTAATTTACAAAGTCACATGAACTTAAAATTCTTGACATCTTATTGATAATGCAAACAATCATATTTTAATTCTTAGTTAATTTGGAGACATCTGCAAAGTATATTAATGTCTGACTACCGCTGTTTTGTACATGGAGGTAGCAGACTAACATATAAAATACTAAAAGATACAGTCCAGCTAGCATTTATATCACTCAT
The DNA here is from genome assembly GCA_013398735.1 of Nothocercus julius. Classification (NCBI taxonomy): domain Eukaryota; kingdom Metazoa; phylum Chordata; class Aves; order Tinamiformes; family Tinamidae; genus Nothocercus; species Nothocercus julius. Next base: position 1,665,650 of record VZSV01000062.1, on the reverse strand, counting down.
GTGCAACTCCTGTGTGACTGAATTGGACATTCCTCCTTTTTATGTTGTATTGAATTGTACTTTAAATTACAGAATTAAATGCTCAAAGCAGAAACCTTGTCAGCCACAATGTCACTGAATCAAATGCTGTAAAGATGAAGTAGCCCTGCTGTTATTTCTGTCAAAGCCTTCTGGCTATACTTCACATTTGGTGCCTTTATTTGTTCCTCTATTTCTATTTTGCTAAATAAAATGTTGAAGCAACAGCATACACTGTGAAGCACAGACTGTAAATATAAGCAGTGAATTTAGGCAGAGGTTGAACATATGAAACAAACACCACATGATTTGGAATTTGCCCCAATTTGGCAACTGAAAGTAATAATAATTTCCAAAGAAATATGTGAAAGTGTGTATCTAAACTGAACTACAGCATGTAGGCTATAAAATAGTTATAAAACAGGTAATGGAGTCTCATGCTAACATCTTATACCCCACAGTCTCCCAGGAGTTAGAGGATGATTTTGGAGTGCTTTCTGGTCTTTCATAGGTCCCCGAGTCTTTTTTACCTCCCAGAAACACAGTTGTGAGTCATTTATATTTCTGCTTAATGTTATTGGGAATATACACAGAGGTGGTACGACTCAGAATGAAAGAATATCTTAGGATATTATGTTGTTTTACTGCATTATATTTTTCTTAGGTAACAAAGCGCTCTTTTAGAAAAATGTTCTAAATAATTATGCATCGTTTTGCAAAATAAAAATAGCATCTTGTATTCAGTTGCTATGATTTCTTTCAAGAGAAAGCGCTGTTATCTAGAAGTCAGTAAACAAAAATCTTTGCAGATGAGCTGATTACCCTCTTACCTCATTCTAGTAACACTGGTCTGAAGTTTTAAAAAAAATACTTTTCTGCCTTATGCACGATATTCAGTTGCAAATCACCTGAAATCATACAACGAAATACATCATGCACTCTGTAGGGACCCACCTCTTGGAGTTTCTTACGTTTTATTGGTTTTAGCATGGAAAGAGTCTTTTCCTCACAAATTTGCCATAGTCAGATACGACAGATCTGGGGGGCCCCAAGCTGTAGCAATCCGTTTTTATCAATGCCTGATTAGAGTTCTGGGAATGGCAACAAAAAGGTCCATGTTACGTTGAGGTAGCCAAGCCAGCTATGGCACGTAAAGCTTGGTATGGTAACGTATGGCCTATGTGAATATGCTAGCCTTACAAAGGTACGTCTGCTTAATACCGTGGTGTGCTGGCTGACGTGCTTATGGACCAAAATGCCATCAGTTGTATGTAAACTTTAGCAGTCATGATATGCATGGCGCTGCATTATTTTCCTATAGCTTAGCATGTGCTGTGTTGTATATGCTCCATCAATTAGCCTAATTGTCTGCTGTGTCTGAGCAGCATGTGTGTCTCACAGCCCTCCGGTGAGCAAATCACGTGCCCAGTCCTCTATACTCCCTTCCTGTGAAGACAGAATCAGCTTAGCTGATTCTCAGTGGTCTGCCTGACTAATTAAATTGTCCCTTGTGAAATTTCAGTGTTGCCAACAACTCAAGTCTTCGTGGGCTTCCTGTTTGCTAGTGCTAGACTTTGGTGTTCCTGAACAGTTTCCAACTTAGAGACTTCAAAAAGGCACAATTTTAGTCTCTCTAATTATAATTTATTATATACTTGACTAAATTACAGACAGGACTTACAGCTTTGTAAGACCATGATAAGGGCAGTTCTTTATCTCTGACAACAGGAGACTTTAATGTTAGATTACATAGATTGCAAACCTCAATATTTGTATTCTGAGACCTGATTGGTATCTTGCACTGTGCTATATGTGAAGTAAACTATTTGGCTACCTGGTGAAATTTACCTTTCATTTTCCAGAATCCCGCTTTATGATGGACTTTGGAGTATTAATCACGGAGATGTACTCGTCATTCTCTTCCCTCCTGTGGAAACACAAGAGTCTTTTTTGTGATTTGACTGGTGGCCACTTCTCCAAGAATCCACTGAGCAAGCTTCTTCCTCAAACCAGGCTCACCTGAAGCACTGAGGTACTCAGAACATACAGCTGTTCTTTTAAACCCAACATATTCTTGTTAGCCCAGGGCCAACATAAAAGTTTTGCACAGGAAGGTCTAAAACAAACAGTTAGCTGAAATATATTCTCAAGCAGGAGATGGAACTCAATGTGCTTAAGAAGAAATGAATCAGAGCAAAACTACCTACGTTTCTCAACCTGAGAAAGTTGCTGTGATTCAATTCCTATTCTAGAAGCTGGCTCAGCTATGACCTTGACCTCTTTATCTGAGGCTTTAAAGAGTGAATGCATCTAGAGAGGATGTGGCTTTCTGCCGGTCTGGTAAATTAGATATAACCCCCCAAAATGTATTCAGGCGTATATTTAGATAGATGCAGAAACAGACAGATGGTTGTAACTTAGCCTATGATCAAAAGGGAAAAGAGAATCAGTCTCAAAAAAAAAAAAAAAAAAAAAAAAAGAAGTATTTTTCATGTTTTTTTCACCATCATTATTCCTAGCCAATTTCTTATTCTATATGTTCAATATTCTACAATCTTCAACTACAATTACAATTTATTAATAATTAATTGATTCTTAATTCTTTTGCATCTTCTGGCATTTGTAATATCCTGAACAATAATGATACCATCATGGCCTGGAAGGAAAGAAGAAAATCTTTAATTAAAAAATGCTTGATTTTCAATTTTAAAACTGTAATTTCTCCAAATGTGAGAGCCTTATTCAAGACGCTGTACAGCAGCATGCATTATTTTTAATCAAGATATCCTTTCATATTATGCATCATAATCTTATGGCTCTTATGCCATGAAAAAGGAGCGTAACATTACCATTTAGTGGTTGCTCTCTGCCTTCATTTATATGTTTCACCTTTAAATATTTACTTGACAGCCTACTTGAATTCAAATATACCTGCAGTCAGGGAAAATAAAGTGTGCCATATAACTCAAGCCAGCCATAATTTGTGGAAAATTTACATGAGCAGATTGACATAATTTATGTTCCAAGTTTAACCTAGAGTCAAGAAGCAGCAGGTATGAGTCACCCACTATTTGCCTGCGTGTGGTAATACTCAACACAGAAGACATGATCCCAGAAGGAGTTTTCTCTTTTGATGTTGCTTTTTGACCTTGCAGAGTGTGTGAAACTAAATCCTTTATAAAATACAGGGAATCTAGAAAGACTTCTGAGTGTATTTTATGTATGTCCAGTTGGTGTTTGACAAGCAGGCTATATTTCCCTCCCTGTTTAAAAACTGCTAAAAGAGCTTACACAACGGAAACTCCATCGGAGGGAAGCAGATCACCCTGTCAAGGGCTCTGTGTGTGTATATATTAAGAAAGAAGGCAGCTTGCTGGCAAAAAAAATGCCGTGTTTTTTATTCACGCTGGTCCTCCCGCTCATTTTAAGGGGCCAGCTCTGGTACAGAGGTGTTTGTGAGGAGTTAATGCTATGTACAGCAGGAGATGGACTACCTTAGGCCCTGTCTGCCGAGTTCTTTGTCCTCCTAATCGTAAGAGGATTACGTAGACTGTGAGGATTTCCAAGACTGTCTCTCTCCTTGTGCCCAGTCATTGCGTGTGTTCTTGCCAATGGTTATAGTGAGATGTGTTTAATAGCAGATGGGCAACTTGCAATGCATGTGGTGATATCCACATTGTGTATGCTTGTAGCAATTTTACTTTTCTTTCATTCATTTTTACTGTACATCATCACCATCATACAGGTAATAAAGAAGTCTGCAACAACATGTCTTTCCAGGCAGGTTCGTATTGTTGCCTCAAATGTGGTGAATTTTTAATGATTTCTTCTACACGGAGGAGCAGAGGCAAATCTAGTGTCAGGCTTGCAGGACTGTTTCTCAGATGCTTTGGAATCTGTGTGTCTGAATGCGAATTTGGGTGGCTACTTTGGACATGCAAATTGGGAACGCGCGGGTGGGAGGGAGAGTATGTATTCCACTCACAGTGCACGAGCTCAGCCAGCTCAAAGAGCAGAGGAGATGGGGATTACTAAAGTGCATAAGGAATCAGAGGAGGAAGATTATTCATATGCCTATAGACTTGTAATAAGTAAGTACAGCCTGTTCCAGTTTTAAAAGAAGAATCAGCTCATCCTTTTTTTTTTTTTTTTTTCCCTGGATGTGTTTGTGAAAATCATAATGTAGGTAATGTCACTGCCGACACAGTGCCTGCATCCCTCTTTTGTGAGTTCTTCAGACCCAAAGGCACATTAGCCTTTCAGGATGTTGCGTTCAGATTAGATCTGTAGAATTATTTCTTATTATAGCAAACTAACTAAAGTAGCGTCTTGGAGTTTTAGAATTCTCCAAACTAGCAGGCTCTTGGCATAGCCTGACAGTTTGCTGCCTTGACTTTCATTTTCCGTAGTGAGCTGTGCTCACTTAAGTGCTGCCAAGGTGCTTCCAAGCATTTGAATGGAACTCTTCATAAAACAAACAAAAAATCCATTACCAGCAGCCACCAAACGCTGTGTAGACTTGACAAATGGCCAACCCGGCAACCTGAAGGAAATTTGCTGGGTTGAGGAGTGCCTCTTGTGAAGGTGCTGTTTACTTAAGCAACGTGGGCATGCGCGCCAGCATCGCCGCCTTGAAAGTCTACGTTCAGCCAGGCTGCTAATTAAAGTACAGCATCAATCGTGTGTGTTTTAGAAGGGATTTGTAAATCCAGTGCTGTCAGCTCCCTCAAGATCTGAATTCATTATTGTAATAATGTCTCGAGTTGGGTTCCTGAGTCAGCTGACTTGGCCCAGCCGCGCCGCCGCTCGGCGCAGCTAAGCCTCAGAGGCACTTGCCACTGAAGGGCTCAGCAGCAGCTGCTCTTATCACGGTCTGCCCCAGCAGTAGTCACCTACTGCAGTCGCTCCCTTGAAAATTGAGGAGAGGAGCACTACGGTAGGAAAATCGGAATAAATTTTATACATATTTAAAGCTGAAATTACCAACCTCAAATACATATGCAGAACTGTAAGATATTGACTAAGGAGATTAGTATTGGAAAGCGCCTTAATAAAAGAAATCTTTGGCAACTTATGTTGAAATGCTGCAAAAGCCTACAGGGGTTAAAAACTTTTAGAAATCGTTATTTAATAAGTAAGCTGTACCCTTTCCAGCGCGAGCACCCCCTTCTAACAGGACGCATGGTTTAAGGTATTCCTCAATTTATCATAGCACTGGCCTTCTGCTGCACACAGGTGTCTTGGTAATGCTTGGTATTGTTTGGGGATTTGGGTTTTTTGCTTTGCACAAGGCCTAGGTGAATGGCCACCGGTCTCCGTTTCGTCGGCGAGTACACTGTTCCCTGTTGGCCGCAGGCTGTGAAGGGGGTTGCCATTTTCCTTTTTGTCCATTTAAATCTAGGAATATCTCTGCGTTCTCTGGCAGGACCGATATATTGCTGAGCTTGCAGACTCCAAAATATTGTCCAAGTATAGCCATAACATCGCCTCTGACCCCAAAGAAATGAGGTAGTTGAGTAGAGTTTGACTTGCCTTCAGGTTTAAAAAAGATCTAAATGTGAAGGTGGTTCAAAAGTAGGACTTCTCTAGTGCCTTGTAGGCTCAAACCTCTGCTTCTGAGCTGCCGTAGGAGACGTGACCTGGGGACCGCTGGCCTTGCCACCTTTTGCGCACTCTCGGTTCCTTGGCAGCAATGGAGCAGGCTTGCACGGAAGAGCGGCCGGTGCCAGGGCAGAGGGAGCAGGAGGCAAGACGGCCACCAGGATGGGGCCTCCTCCTGCCTCTGCAGCCCTATGAACTGGCCCAAGGGCACGACGCAGAGCTGTAGGATAATCTCTGGTGTTCAGGATCCAGTATTTCTTGCAGTACCGTGCCCTTCCTTGATGAGCTGATCTCAGGAGGTTGTCAGTGTTTTGTTGCTGCTGTTCTTACAGGACTCTGACACCAGGAAATCCAAACCTGAACACTAGCAGCGATTAGTAGATGAAGTAAACATAATTTAAATGTAACGCAAGCATCTATCTCCATAGCCCATCACTGTGAAAAAACAAGCTGCAGCTACCTGAAAGAGAATAAAAAGCTAAATCCAGCTTGTTTTATGCACAGCACTAGCCTTACTGAAAGTGGTAGGAGTAATGGAGTGAGGAGGGCGAACACAACATAGCACCAATATTTTCTTTGAGTTACTTGCAAATACCATGTCATGAAAGGGGAGTTTCACACCTCACTTATTAATATTGTAGCCAAGAAGTAAGAAATACGTTTGCCTTCAGTGGACTCGGTTTTCCCAGTTGCTGGTTCAGCTGACTCTCCCCTACAAAAATATTTACCTCGGCCCTATGGATGAAGAAATGTCTTATCCAGTCCGGATGTATGAATTTCTAGATGCTTTTAATGCCCATGTCAAGGTGTGTGTCTTCATAAAGAAAAGTATGCTATTTTATGATGGCATGTGTGTGGAATTTAGGAACCTGGAGATGTGTCTGAGGAAGTGAAATGTTGGCAACACCTCTTTTAGTCCTTGAAAGACAGATTGTATGCACAGCAGATGTCTTTTCTGTGGAACATTGCTCAGAGGGGCATTCGGCTGCTGGCCCCTCTTCGACTGCCTCTAGCTATCTTCTTAGTGAACAGGAGAGAGGGCTGTGAAGCGACTCAAGCATTTATATACCAGCAGTAAATAAGTATTAATGACACCAATCCTTCCTTCTGCAACATCCCCCCAGAATAAGCATTTTTATCATGTTATTTTAATAGGACATTTTCAGTTACGTTTGGGTTTGGGGCATGCTAGGTGAAATAGTGGCGTGCCCCCTTTCACGTTTTCTTCTGTACAATTTTTAAAAATGTCACAAAAAATGATGTGTGTGTCAGAGAGTGGTTTTATCCTCATCCCCCAGAGATAAAAGAATTAAACCTTCCTTTAAGCACCAATGAAATCTGAAAGTGTAGAGGGGAGGAAAAAAAAAAAAAAAAAAGATCCATTTGCTAATAGTATATTTTCCTTGTCACAAGTTGTGTTAAAAATATGTATGTATATATTCAGCCCCAGAAACCTCTGCAGATTTTTGTTACCCTGCAGTACATTGAAATATTAACAGAAATTGCCTCTATAGTTATTTCCTGTTAAAATGCTGTAAAAATGCTCATTCTTGTGGTATTTTAGTGAAAAACAGAAGATTCTTCTCTTGGAAAGGAAAATGATTCTATTTAGCTCTGTTAGTGTCCTAAGGGAATCCTGCAAGATAATATTTATTTCTTCTGGGAGACATTCTAGATGCAAAAAGATGGAGCTTGGCCACTGGGCAATGATAGAAGGGCAGCTCTGAGTCCAACACTGTATTTTATGCTAGCTACTACAGTAAAAGGTGGTGGTGGGGGGGGGGGTGTTGTTGTTTTTTTTTTCTTTCTGCTGTAGTAGAGCTATTCCACGGTAAGGAGAGTATAGAGACGTACAAAGCTCACTGGCTTGCTTGCTGACAGTCCTCTCGTCTATTTCAACCCTTTTCAAATTATTTTAATGAAAGCACTTTTTCTGCTTGTAATTTCAGGAATTTTCAGTACTTGAGAATGGGCACTAGTGGCAGAGTTCCTACCACAGATTTATCTACAGATGAGGTACAGTATTATAAGCTTTGCCCCAATACTTCAGTGTTGACCTGCATTGCTGGGCAAGATTTGTCTCCTATTAATGCCTAAATGATTTTGAATTTTTGCATTAAAATGTGAGGTTTGTTTGTTTGTGGGTTTTTTGGTTTTGTTTGTTTGTTTGTTTGTTTTTTGTTAAAGTACTTTGCTGCTTCCCTGAACGTATTTCTTTGGAACCGGTAGCATTTGATAGCTTTTCTTTTAAGTGGCAATTTCCAGCACTAACAGTTTGTGTTATAATTTTGGACTTAATGTAACCTCTATTGCCTGAGTCAACATGAAAATTTGACTGATAACACTTACTAAAAGGTAGGTTGTCTGGCACTTAATTATATAATGTCCGTCTTTCCTTTTCCTGTTTGTTGTCAATTGTAATATGCTGAACGATTAAGGTTAATGGAGGGGTTTTTTTAAGTCCTCTTTGAGGCTTTTGTACTTTTTCCCATATTTATGCTAGCCTTTTCCTTTAATTATCTGTAAATTATTATTCTTGGCTAAGCTACCCTTTCCATCATGAACTGTTTACCTTCCAAACAGGCCCTGCTTCCTTCTTATCTTTGCTGGCTTATTGATATTTCCTATTCCAACAGCCCTTTTCCTCTCCGCATACTGTGCCTGAGCACTCTCCTCCTAGCCAGCCACATCCTCACCTTCACAGCTCACTTCTCTCTCTCTTGCTCTCTCTTTTTTTGAATAACAAGCTATTTCCTCTCTCATTTCCTCTCACAGAAGATGTTTTTGGGCCCGTTCCCAAAAATCTCTGGCATTAAATTATGCCCATTCCACTTCGGCGTTTCCAGTGGGCAGGTTTCCAGATGCGTTTCATCAGCCTAGGCCTCTTGGCCTGCAATCCAGGGGTAGATCTGGCTTTGTAAATCATGTTCAGTCCTCGGTTAGCATTTCTGGCATCCCTGGACAGTGGTGACAGGATTGGTGGTGCTTGTCCCCCCTGGCGACAGGCTCTGTGGTTCATGTTTTCAAATCAATTGCAAGAAGTCTGTTGTGGTATAATATGAAACCAGGGCTTCCTTTTTTATTGCAAGTGAAAAGGCTATTAAACTGGGGGGAGAAAAATGCTGAGTCAGTTCTATTTATACAGCTAAAATACATTTCTCAATTTATTGAATGGTAAGTGTATTATCCAATTACCTTCATATCCTTAACAAAGTTACAGGTCACTTGGAAATAAGGTTAATGATTCTAGACAAAAACAAGAGAGATCTATAAAGAATAGGATTCCTCATAGATAGAACTACGATAGAGAGAGAGACCGTGTTTGAAAATTTACAGCTTTGGAAGAAATTGTATTTACTCTGCTTTGTAGGATTTTAAGCGGATCTGTTTGGGTCTTCATGTTTGTGGTTATAGAAAAAGGCAATTAAAGAAAGAAGTGGGTTTTGGTGTTTTTTTGGTTTTTTTTTTGTTTTTTTCCTGATTTCTGGTTTCTGATTTTTTTAATGGCCAAGGGAGTATTTAACTAACATCTGTGTTGATTTTAAGGTGTACACATAATAATGCCAATTTACAGTGACTAGGCAAATAAGCAAATGCACAAAGCAGGGGTCTTATACGGCCCAAAATGCACTTTTAACTTTGATAATAACTTCACGCTGGCAGTGTTAAATGGTTCTGATCTTCACCTTCAAATGCTGACAACTGAAGGCCTGAGTGTATGAATGCATTATCATCGGGTAAGCTTTCCTGTGAACTTACAGTGCAGCAGCCACTCCATCGCAACTGCCTCTGTACGTGACCGGAATAAAATACAGGGTGATTTGAGTTAGTTCTTCCCTGTCAGCAAAGGGGAGCCCTTCACTCTCCCCTCGGGTAAGGGTGGAGATGTAATTTGAGCACTAAGGGCAAAAAACGGTCTCTTTTTGCCTGACTGCAGCCCAGCGCCCCCGAGGCAGCAGGACCACGGCCTCGTGCGGCACCATTTGCCCCTGCCCTCTGATGCCCCCCGAGAGCTGTGGGGCTGCCCAGCACAGGCACCACTCGAGCAAGGCTCTCCCTCCTGCAGCCATGGGTCTACATTCACCTGGCACTGTCTCGGTGACCGCCTGAACCTCACTCTTTAATACCAGCGTTACCCTAGCCTGGCCCAGGTAGGTGGAAGGGCATTGCCGAGACTCTGCTTTAAACAGGTGGAAAACTGATGTTTGGCATAACAGAGTGGAGTATCATACCCCTAACTGAAGCATTTCTGAGCTGTAGTGCAGGTTGGATGCTCCTGTGAATTTGTAAAGAAACAAACAGAAAAAAGAAAAAGGATACATTCATTAGAAGCTGGAGATAACTTTGACTAATGCTAAAAGGACATTTTTTTTTATGAGAAGACTTGCTGTTCCTCCAAACTGTGGTCAGTGGGCCCTTCCCTCCAACTAGTTAGACACTGAAATAATTAATATTTCCTGGAGTGAGACTTGGTCTCCAAATACCATGAGAAAATGGCTGTGTTAACTGAAACAACAAGTTTTTGCTATCCTAATTAACAAGAGACCTGAGGTTAAAGCTCATCTATGAAATCTTTCAGCATTTAAGTCTGAGTTGCAAGCAGCTTGGGTTTTGTTATAGATGGAGATGCAAAAAATGAAGTGGTAAGGAGGCCAGCTCGATACCAAACTAAGTCAGATGAGTTACACCATTGGAAAACTATCTCAAGATGTATCAGAATTAGAGCCTGTATTTCAGTTTAACAGTTTTTTATTGAAAGAAATGGCATACCAGAATCACGTTACTGCCTGTCTTAGAAGCATGGGGCTCATGCTTCATAGTCTGTTTACCTTGTAAGTGATGCCGATTGCCTTGTGGAGGTTTTGTGCTGTCCCCACAGTTTTGATGCAATCTCTAGGAATGGTACTGCGACTTTAAAACTTTGTATAATGAAAAATTCACTCTAGAGGTGGGTTAGATTTGGGACAATCTATTTTCTCCCTGAGTTTCCTACAATTTGCAAAGTGTAATGGTTAACAGCTGGACTAAGCAGAACTTTGTACTGGCCGGCTGACATACTGATGTTGGCCCTGGGTGTAGCTGTTAAACTGGAAACTAGCTGTAAAACCATTTGTAAAAAAATAATTACCTTTTGCCATGATTTCTCTGACTTCAGCGTTTCACTGAGGATCTTTTATACTTACATCTTACATTTCTTTTTAGTTATTCCCTAAGATCCAAATCGTGCTGTCTTCCACATACTCACTTGGCTTTTTAGTCAAAAATTTGTTTTCGCAACGGCCATGAAATCAGAGCTACTGTTTCCCATTATTTCTAGGGGGTTTTGTTTTGTTTTGTTTACTTTTTATTCACAAGAAGTTACTCAAAACAAATGACTCAGTGCTACAGAATAGTAGAACTTTTAAGCAATGCCTTCACTTTCAAAACATAAATTGTTTTTGATACTCGGTTACTTCAGCGTTTTCAGGAGGACCTGAGCTAATAGTCTACTTAAACTAGAGACTGAAAGCCATTGCTTTGCTTATACTTAAAAAAAAAAAAAAAAAAAAAGATAGCTTCCCACAGGACTAGTTAAAATGGAACAACTTCTGAGAAGTTATTTTCTGCTTTTGCTTCCTGTTTACATACAGGTACAGTGCAGAGGTCTCTGAAAATCATTGCCTTTGTGTTTGTTTTTACACTTGCTAGAAGTGGATGCGTTTGCCTTAAGCATATCGGCCCTTGTCTCCACCTAAGGGAAAAGAATACTTCTGTTTTAATCAGATATTTAAGCATCTATTTTATCTGTAAAATTTCTTCCTATGCCCTGCTTTTCTCTGTGCTGCTTCACCATTTTGCTCTGTGTACCTGACCCCCCTCTCATTTAAGGATTGTTGAATTCTGTAGAGTTTCAGTGATGAGGAGGAGAAAAGAGACCTTGTCCAAAATCTAAGAAGCCCCTCCTGTCACTTGAAGCTACTTCCCCTCACTTGAGGTTCCACATATTATTTGATTCTACTACTGCTTTCTGCAGTCTCCAAATTATGTGCTGTCATTCTTTGCCACTAGTCCCCCCAAACATCCTTGTGCCTAAAATCCCTGTGCAGATTCAGCCCTGAGTAGACTTGTGCATTGCTTAACGTAAGAAAATAAGAATGACTATATTGTCTTTAACAGTGTGCAGTTTCTTCTCCAAAAGCAGTAGGATTCCCAGAAGAAGAGTCTAACAGACAGAGTAAGGGGCAGTACTTGACCTTGTGCGCTTGCCAGCCTTTGGCATTCCACGAGTGCCTTTGGGATCTGCACGTTTCAACCATTAGTAGTCAGCAGCAAATCTGTCCTCAGGAAATTTATACAATTCCTCTCTGGATTCCATTATCATTTTGGACTTCACAGCATTCTGTGGCAGTGAGTTCTGCAGTTTTATTATAATAATAAATAATCTATAATTCAGTTGCTTGAATACTTTAACTAATAGTTTAGCTGTTCTCTCTTTCTCCTCCCACATGAACAATTCAAAAAACTTTCACAGCAAAATTTTTCCAAATATAATTCCAAAGCATTATCACTATCCTTTTATGTGTCATCAAAACAAATGTTTTTTGATCCCCTTTGGTGGCGATTATATGCGAAAAACATTGCTTTGCATTAAATGTTGTAGGAAAATTATTTTTAAACATTACTGAGCAATTTAAGGAGGGAACAATCCAAAGACAATAAAATGATGTTTTGGAGGACACATCTGTTTTCCTGTTCTCTTATTCAAGTGTCTGATTCAGATGTTGTTATCCTCATGTCCTGTAATAGACCCTCACTGAACATGCCAGGCAGAAATCATAACAAAGGCTATATGGAAGTACCCCGCTCTGTGAAAATCCCACTCGCTTCGAGTAGCTACAGGATCCAGGCTCTGGTGATGCCAACACTAACAGTGACTTTCAAGAGCTAGTCTAAAAGTGAAAGGTTTGTGTAAGATCGAGATAGTGACTAACTTCTAACTTCTGTGTCTGCAGCACCTTCTAATTTCAGTAAATAGGGAGTAAATCCAAAACATATATATCTGAAATATCTGAAAAACTTTTAAAAGAAAAACACTGTTCTCCAACTTGTAATAATGCATGAGAACAGGAGATGTATGAAAGTGTCTACTCTGACCTTGAGAATGGCAAGACATCCAAAGTTGCAAGAAATATTAAAATGGACAATTTACCTTGAGAGTATTTTTTTTTCTCAATTTTAGGCAGATTGTGCTTAAGCCCTATCATATAATACAGTGATTTTTCTCAGGATTTAGGCGTGTTCATTTAATATTATTCTGGATATTCTTATCTTTAAAAGATTCCTCCTCCTCTTGTTCTGTCAGTCTCTATGTAGCAGTAAATTCTACAGAGCTTTTGTGTACGAAGGGATATTTCTTTTTATTTGCTTTAAAATTCTTGCATTTCAGTTTTACTACTTTATTATTATTCTCAGAATTATTATGATTTTGAGAAGAAACACAAAAATATGGTGGACTTGCTCTGTATCATTTAAGCACTTGTGTTTGTAATTTCAGGTCATCTTCTGGATCTGCTCGTGGTCCGTGAGAGTCAATGAGAGTCTTTCTGTTGACTCCAGAGAGACCAAGATCAAGCTTTTATCCATTTTCTCACTAATCTAATTGATCTTTTCAATCTCCTTTCACACCCTCACATCAGATCTTTCCAAGCACCTCATTATTTTCCCTACTAGCTTTGTTGCAGTTTTGCTACATGATTTGCATGATTGCAAAACTGCATGATTTCTTTTACAGAAAAGGTCCCAATTTATATTTTATGTGGAGTTCGGTAATCTAACCCCCGGTGCTTTTAGGAAAATAGTATCATTTTGCTTTCATTTTGTTCTCTGAGGGGGCTGATCACCTCTCCAAGATACTCTGGATTTTCATTATCAAGATTTTAGAGAAAAGAAACAGAGGTGCAGAAGAGTTATGATTGATGCAAAGGTTTGCTTTGCAAAACAGCAAATGAAACAAGACAAATTCTGTTCATCTCAGGCTTGAATCTTCTGTACTCTTTTAGAAAGAACTGCAGTTTTGACTTTTTTTTTTTCCTGTATAGATAAGCTACAAGTGATGCACCTAACTAAACTAATCCATGTCATATACCACAATATACTAACTAAATTGACCTCTGAATCTGGATATCTCCTCCTCCCACAAAATGTCTAGTGACTTTTCCCTTATAGCACAGTGACAGCAAGGAATTGTGAGAGAAAAAAAAACTGCCCTGTAGTTTCAGTGTACGTATAAAACGCAAAGGGAATAGCAGAGTTCTCTGTGCGCAAAGATGATATGCAGTAGTTGTTTTGCTACTGATGTTGTTTTTAGACTGTATATACTCTTTAAATCTTAAAATTAAGAAAATAGGTATCCTGTGGGTGGGATGAGGCAGGTGGTAATGAAGTGCTTGGATTGTAGTAGAATCATTTTCCTTATCACAGACTACAGAGTCAGTCCATTAGTTGGCTTCCAGCAGGTCCAATCATGCTAAATCCATGTGTATTAATGGATTTAGAGTAACGGGTCAAGAATCACAAAAATTCAGATGTCTTCTTTCCTACTCCTCCAGTGATTAGGGTGGGTTTAGCACCTGGGAAAGCATCCTTAGCTTTACACTGGTTTGTCTTAAAGGGCTGGATGGCATGAACTATAAGCAGTAAAAATTGCTCAGTTGTTCTGAATGGAATATAATTTGCTGAATTTTGCTTCAGCACATGGAAGTTTTTCTTTCGTTTTCCTTGCAAATAGAGCAAATGCAGCAAAAGAGGTAATAAGCAGCATGTGCTTGACAATCCTGCCAGCAGTTGTACCCACTGTGACAGACAACACCTGATAAACGTATAGCTGATGGCACCTTAGTTGGGTAGTAGCAATGGGATGCAGTGAGTGGGAACATGAAACAGGGGCACTGGGAAATAGGACTAAGCTGCTTATGGTACATCTGCTGCATATAAGTCTTTGAAAGCATGCATGCAACTATATTTTTAATCAAACCCCAGATGTTGCACCATATAGCCCCAGATTACAGTGTGTTACAGATTCATTGCCTTGGCATCTGTCCAGTATTTGACACAGTGACATGTACTGAGTACTGATATGGGTAATAATGACATGATTTTGTGGAACTACTTTTCCCACCAGTAGTTTCCTCCAGCTACAACTCTAGAAGTGTCAATGAATATGAAAGGCAGTTAGGTCGCTATCAGCAACAACTCTGACTTGGGACTAAGCACTGCCCCCCCGCCCCCCCAAAAAAAAAAGCCAAAAGCTTGAAGCGTGGTCACTCTTTTCCCTTAAAGCATGGCCACAGGTGCAGTTGTTTTCTTTCCTGTCTCGGTAATGGGAGACCTCACCCCACAAACTCTGTCTTCTGCCTCCAGTACTCAGAGACACTGCTTTCTCTTCCCTGGCAAATGTCTTGGCTGCCATACCAACTCTTACCCAGAGCATGTTCCACTTTTCTTATTGAAACAGTTTCACCATCCTGAATAAAATTCCTCAAAATAGAGAGTAAAAGAGAGGTAAAATGTGATTTTAAAAGAAAGCAAAGAGGAGGAATTAGAGGCAGCTGTAAGAAGCTTGCCTGTTAGAATGGTATCTGGAAAGGGTGCCCTCCTTTAAGGACAGCTTATTTAGCTTGCAGGAAACAGTTGGGGAATCACCATAAGGATGCATTTGACTCCTAGCTGCTCATCCCTATGAAGGCAAAAATGAAAGCAAAGTAATAGTCTCATTAGAAAAATATAATGTAAAGCTGTTTTACATTTAAAAAAAAAAAAAAAAAAGATGCAACTGAAACACTGGCATTAATTTTAGGACCATTGGTTTAGTTTTAAGCACACAGCACAAATCATAAGTTTAGCTGATTATGAGAGTATTGCAAACACAGTTATAGGCCCTGGCTCACAAGCAGAAAACCCATGCTATCTCCTCACCTTGTATTTTTCAATTTATTTTGGTTTGAGATTAGATATTCATGGATAGCTGCAATGGAGAGAACAAAACCACAGAAGGAAATGGAAAGGGAAAGAAAGGAGCAAGATGCTAATAAATGCATTTTTATGAAAAGCAAGAAATGTATTTGGAAGTCTTACATTAGGGAGCAATACAGTGGGTTGCAGATTACTGGGCAAAGAAGTGCAAAGAACCATTAGAAGAGGGTATATTCAAAAAGTTTGGAAAAAGACTTCAAGTCCCCAAAATATATAACTATTTGTGACAGATCCATTCATGGCAGATGTTTGTCTAACCTGTCCTTAATACGTCACTGTGTTATGGTTATAGAACACTCCCGTAACGGGAATCTGATCCACTGCTTGCCTTTCTGGAAGAAAACTTTTTTTTTTTTTTTTTTTTTTTCAGTATCTAGCCTGATTCCATCTTCCTGCCATTGAAGCCTGTAATTAATTGTTTAATGCTTTGTTCGGGGAGGACAACTCTTTTCACTCTTTTGCACCAAGCTTTTGAGTGTGGGAAGACTGTGACAATGACCCTTGGCAGTCCCCTCTTCTATAGGCTGAATAACCCCAGCTCAGTGTTTCTTCGTAAATCATATTTCCTTGGCCTCTGCTTGTTCTTGTTCCTCTCCTCTGGACTTTCTCCAAAGGTCCTCAGTCATGTAGCATCTGAAATGAGATAAAATACCATAGGAGAGGCTTCATAAATGCTGAGTGGACTGGAAAGACTGGGAGGGATTCTAGACATTTAAATCATCTTGTCCTTCTCTAAATTGAGCCACCAAATATTTGAGGTTTGCTCATTACCATTCATGACAGCAAATTCAAAGGATGAAGATAGAAAGCATATATATGTATGTGCGTGTTCTGTCTGATATGCAACATACAGCTGTTCTGTTTTATGTCTGAAATAAGGGAAGAAATCATAACGGAACTATTCTCAGCAAGCATAATGAATTCCCTGACACAGTGGTATTTTTTTTTTCCTGACAGATAGGAATTCACTAAAAGATTGTTTATTAGTCTAAAAAATACCACTCTAATTAACGTTACCAGCAGCAAGATTTGGCGTGCTCGTAAGAGCTCTGCCAAGCCTGCAGAGAACCACCAGCCCATAAAAGCAGGTCTGGCTCTTCAGCGGAAGCCAATTTAGGACTTCACAGAGGCAAGTCTTGTCCTGAAGGTGGTCTTAAAGCAACAAAGTCCTCTGTCACTGCTGCCTGTTAAATTTTCAATCTGCTGGGGTTTTTTGTTTGTTTGTTTTTTTCACTCATTTGTTGCTTACATTATTTGTATAGTCTCGAGAGAAGATTTCAGAAAAAAATCTTTTAAACTTTTACCGCTTTAGAGATTTGTGTTTTTCATGTTTTCCCACCTCACAGTTTTGCACTCATTCTGGCTTTGTGAGGTTGTTCTTCCCTTTCAGTGACAGAAATTTTGTTTTGCCTGTTTCTGTGAAAGGCAAGATATAAATACCTTTCCTAAGCTGCTCGCCCTTTGTGTTCAGAAAACATAGTCATCTCCCGTATGGACCCACATTGCTTCCTCTATCAAAAGGCCTTGATTTTAATAAAGCAATGTAACGGTGTTATCTTCATCTAGTAGAAAAGGGAAATTTAAAATTAAAGCCCCAAAAGCAGCATGGGTCCAAATGGCCATTGAGATCAAGTTTGATTGCATTTAGTGAAATTTGTCTAGTGACATAGTTGTTTCTGCTCATCTAACTTTGAGGCATTATTTTGAATCAGTTAAAATATTAATTCCTACATTCAAATTAAGGGTCTCGATGCTGCAAGAGCTTTTAAGTGTGTGTCCGTTTCATATCTGCACTCAGATCTAAGTAAGTACATGCTTAAGACTGATTTTGTATTGCTTTGTCAAAGAGATGGTTAATTCATGCACATGTTTAAACTTCAGTCTTGTGTGTTTCACAGAAGAGTGATGTGAAAAACTACGGACTGAAGAAAAGCCAATGGAGTTTTAACAGAAAAATTTCTCATGACGTCAGTGTCTTGAAAGCTCCATTAGGCACCAACATATAGTTCCAAAAAGAGGAAAAAAATAGTGATGGCTGATGAGTATTTTTTTCCAAATGCTGGTTTTCTTCTTTCAAACATACAGATGTGCTGCTGTTCCAGTTGCTATCAGACCTACGTTTTCCATCATGATAGTATTAAGCGTTAATGTGGGAATACTTAAAGGAGCTGCTTTTGTTTCCACAATCGGAAGCTTCCCAAAGGCAGCTGTAATCAGTACAGTGTTACGGGGGCTGACGTTCTAAACTAGCAAGGTCTGTGGCTTTTCTTGGAGCTGCACTCACCATACTCGAAGATATCACAGCTGATTTATTCTGTTTGCATCCCCTGACATTGAGAAGTTTTGTAAGCATTTAAAATACTACAGAATTTGATTTGATTCCTAAAATCTCTGTCACTGAAAATGGCCTGCATGGGTATTGAAAACAAAGTAGTTCACCCCTAGCACTTACTCCCACTGTCAAATTAGCGTAGGTCTGTATTTATCGTGTGACTGTCTCCAGAGCGTGAGCCTCACAATTCTGATTTTTCCAAAAAAGGTTTTTGTGGGTCCATGAATTGAATATGAATCTTATTCTTAGGTTTTATTAGGGAAGATAAAAATGTGCGTCATATTAAATAATCCAGCAGAGAGGAAGAAGTTTCAAGTGCTCTTTTGACTCAGCTTTCCTGTTCAGCTGCAGGGCAGGTAGGCTCTTCCTCGAGTTGCAGACTAGTCTTTCCTGCAGCGTTCACCCCTTAACTAGGTGTCATTCTCTCTTAATGAGTGCGTTCTGAATGCACAAGCCAAGCTCCGTTGACCCTTGGCTGCCTTTGCCGTTAAGCCATTCAGTTGCCTGAAGTGGTCGGGGCTCTGAAATGCTGAAATGCGTACGGCTGATCTGTGGGGACAGGGCAGAGCGCATCAAACTCGTTGCGCTCGAGACTCTCTTCTCATCGGAAAGTCGAAGTAGAGTCTTGTTGCTGCATTGAAGTGTCTGTAAATTGCTGTCTAACAACATACAAATAGAGAGACATATAAATACCTGATTTGTTCAGGCCCTCCAGTAAATGACTAACATGCCTTAATTTAATTTGCATGCTGCTTTTCAGACTTCTGCTGATGAACCTCATCGCAGACAGGAATTAAAAGGGATTGTCGACAGAGGAGAGAGGACTGTTTCAAGCCTCTCAAAAGGCAGAAAAGCTTGAAATTTCGTATCTGCAAGGTATGGCTCGTACTTGTGCACATGCTTAATCCAGTCGAAATAAGAGGAGCTCCTGAAAGTTTATTACCGCTAAATGTTCTTTAAAAGCAGAGACTTATTACGTCAAGAGGCAGAAGAGGTGGAGATTAAATGAGGCATCTGGTCTCTTGGGTCTCGGAAGTCGGAGGGAAGTGCCCTCATCCCATCAACCACTACCAGCAAAATACACCCACGCAGAAAAAGAGGCTTTTTATTCTCAAGGTAAATATAGATCCAGTTTTCTCTTCATTGTTCAAAATGTGTGGGATTTTATAGCTTAGTGCTAGACAAGCTCAATACCTGACTGAAATAACCTTAGAGAAAGATACATATTGAGGGCTGAATCCACACTGCTCTGTGAAAGTACATCTGTTTTATACGAGACACACAATCTGTCTCATTCCAACCTGCATTTCTGGGTCACTTGAGACATTTAAACTGCACTTATAATTAACAGCTATTTTTAAACAGGGAAAAAATAGAGCACTGGTAAGGTACAAAAGCATTAAAATTGCCCCAGTTTTGCTTTTCAATAGGACACACCACTGCAATATGCTTCAAGATCAAAGAGAGCTCAGAAAAAAGAGACAGGCCGATCAGTGGGGATAAATTGTTCCCATTATGATGGTGTAAGAATAGGGTTCTTTCAATTGAAACAATTTAATAACCACATTCATTACATTGGTGTCCACTTGGTTTTATCTGAGCAGTTTTTGCATAACTGGGGAGCGAGTTCAATTGAGCTTATTCTCTAGAAATTAAGATGTGCAGGGTTTGACATTCAGAAATTAGGCACTAATAGTCAGCAAAGCAGTTGTCTTGAGATTCCCCCTGGATGTAGCTGGATCTGCCTACTACTAATTATGTCAAATGCAAATGTATTCTCTAAAAGACACACCAAAAAATTTCATTAGCTCATTTCAAGGCAGTTAAGGTTATACCAGAGCAATGACAGATGTCAGAGCATTAGCTTTTTTTCAGTGTTTATAAAATGGCTTTCACCAAAGCAGAAGTCAAGTACAGCACTGCTGCTTATAAACTCTTTTTTTTCTACCATCAACAGTAAACGTATTTTTAAAGGGCCAATCTTTAACAGTCCTGAGCAAAACAACCAAACAATGTCTCCAGGGTGACATTTTCAGCAGCACTTTTATAAGGAACAAGAGAGTCATTGATAGATTTCTCTTTTCTTCCAATGCTGACTTCAGCAGTGGACACCTATGTCTCAGAAAAGAGGTGGATTCTCTGCCAGCCGGCTTGGCTGCGAATGATTAAGTTTGCCAGTTCTCAGCTGCACAGCAGAGCGTAATGTGCAAAGTGAAGTGCAGTTTATCTTGAAATACTACAGATATATTAAGAATGAATCCACACAAGTGTTTCCGTGAAGAACTGAATCCAGAGCTTGCACATGACAAATATAACCTACCTTATCCATTTCTGTCCACTATCCTCGCTAGTAAATGGAACATACACAGGAACATTTAAAAGACATTTCCCAGTGTACACAGAATCCTTTCTTGTTTTCTCACTGCTGCCAAGCCAGTGAAGAGTAAGGAACTGTTGAAGCATGCATTGGGTGGCAACTTCATAATAGCGGCATTTCTGCTCTCTGCCTCTCCCTCTTTCCCCTTCTTTTTTATCAGAGGACAAAGTGCAAAAACTGTGAAGTTATCCTTGCCTCAGTGAAAGCTTTTAAATGGATGGCTTTCCCAGAAGCAACAGTGCTTCTCTTACTTGGCTGTTTCCCCAGATGGGATTTGCAATATAAAACCATACATGGATCCGATATTGAGGAAAGGGAATAGACTTGTACAGATCACTGAAAAGATAAATATGCCATATAGATCAATAAATAAAAGCTAGTCCCCCAAAAAACAAAATCCAGTATTCCAGGCCAATTAAGATGTTATTTACTGCTGATGTGGTTGCTAGTTTGATGCCCTCCTTATTCATTTTTACACTGTAGGTGTTTGTTTTGTTGAAAGATATATAACTGATTTGTAAATAGAAAATGATATAGATAGGTTTTATGTCTCATAAAACTGTTAATCTGTGCTCCATATTAAATATATACTTATACTGTAGGGCGGACTTTTTTTTTTTTTTTTTGTATTTAGGCACAGTTCTAGTATAATTAAAATAAAGTATGCTGGCTTTATTTTTTCAGTAAGTCATTTCCAACCGTAGAGCTCAAATAACAGTGCAACTGCAGCATGAAATGTGGTTATAATAGCCTGAGACCACATTTCCTGAAACTAAAACATGGGAGATAATAGTGTGAAGGTACAAATTAAATGCAAATAAAACAGATTCCCCATTGTTGCTAATCCCTGGATTGGATTTCAGTGAGGAAATTAGCTGTAATATTTAACCTCTTTGCATAGTAATCGTTGACATATTATCAGTTACATTTTCAGAGTTTACATAGAAATTATTGCATGGGAATTCGAGAAAGCCACCTTTTATGTCTTAAACGAAACTATTCTGTGGTAAACAATGCAACAACATTCTGTGGTAAACAATGCAACAAAACTTAGTAATTCAACAAGTTTATGAGCTAGTATCAACTCAGAGTAAACTTATTTAAGCATTAAGGTTTAAATATTTGCATCGTGTTAATTCAACAGTTGTAAAATAATGTAGTTGAAAGGATACACATTTTGTGCAGGGACAGCACTTTAAGATTACACAAAAGTGTCAGGATGTTTAACAAAGTTCTCTTATATCTCTTTGAGGGTTCTTTTAAAACAATGGACATTATACATGGCCTCTGTTGCTTCTGCAGTTGCAGAAGCGTGTAGCATGGTAAAGTTGTAGACAGCTTACCGCTGCGAATAGTTTGATGTACATTTGCAAAATTGGGCAAATCACTAGAGAGAGCCCTGGGTCAAAGAATTTATTAATATTTAGAATTTATAAATATTTAGAATAGATTAATAATTAGAATTTAATAATATTTGAATAGTCTACCTTTTTCCTATATTTTCAAATATATTTAAATGACAATATAAATAGAATACATGCGTTTTTCTCAATTATACTTATTTAGACAAAACAAATCAGTATTTCATTTCACTTCCAGTTAGTTTTTTTCCTGACTTCTTAATATTGTGATTAGCTTACTAACATGAAAATTTGAAAACTTAATTTTGACCTAATGTATAGACTCTAGTGCATAGACTCAGATCCCACATTCTTAGACTAGTTTTACAGGTGACATACGGACCTTGCAAATACATGTTCCTCTCCTTAGCTACAGTAATGCAAAAGCACAGGAAATACTGCAAGGCATCATTAGACTGAAGAAAATATTCCTAAAAGCATTTTGGAGACACTCTTTCCATTCTCCCTTTCTTTATTCTTCCTTGACACACAGAATGTCCCAGATCTTTAGACATTTGGTAAATTATCCAGTGTCAGTGTTTTTGCTAACAGAGAGCAAGGAGTCTGGGTTAAATCCACTAGATCATTTAAGAGTTCTAGTGGCCTGGGTGTGACCAGACTACACAAACATCTGCCTCAGTTCATCTGAATATCTTACAGTGAACTCTGAAAACTGGTAACTGGGAATAGGCGATGATTGATATGTCCCCTTGCAGTTTTCTTCTTCACCTCTCCTTTTGGTATTACCTCAAGAAGCATGGAGACTACTGCATTGCAGAATTTGCGTGAAGTCCCACAAAATAGAACTTGTCATGGGAGCTATGGCACAGTGGGACTGTGGTTATAGGAGTTCACTGGCTATGAGATGCTGACAAATATCAGTTTAGTGCCACTCAGTGTTCAAATATTGTCCGTTCTTTTGTTTCAGGTTTTGACTCTAAATGTGGTCAAGATGCAAAATATCTGAAAAGTGTTTCAGAAAATCTTTACAATGCCTATAAAATATCCGTACAACACAAAAATACCTGTTTGAAGTGCCTCTTAAAATTCAGCCAGATTTTTATTTTTGACTTTCGTCCAGCGAGAACAGCTATTATTGTCATCTGAGACAGGTAGTTGACATGCAGAATGATAAATAAAAGCTGCTTCTGAAATATCAAGCACCAGCGTTCCAGGACATTTAAGATATTATTTGTTGCTCATGCAATTGCCAGCTAGAGCTTACATGTGACTTGCAACCCTTCTACAAGACCTTCCCAAGAAAATCACCGTATCAATGATTCCATTGTTATTCATATGAAGATAATTCCCCCCAGACAGATGAAAGCATGCGAATCCTGTACTCGGTGAAAACAGAAATAGCGGCTGAGTTCAAGAGAATGGCTGAGCCCAAACAAACAGGGTGATCTCTTCCCTAAGGAAACGTATCTTGGCCGTCCTCATGCCAGCCAAGATGACAAAGGAAGGACAAGGCTTCAGTGCACCCCGAGGACACGTGGTTAAGTCTGTTTGGCTGTTTGCTGTCAAAAGCTTGTCGTAGACCAGGCCAGGGCCCAGACCACTTTGACAACAGAAATCTGGCCATACACGTGAGTTGTAAGTCTCTGTTTTGCTTGTTTTTGTTCTCATGCAGTGGCAGGAGCTCAGGCCCAAACGCTTTGCGTCATCTGTGAATGAGGGAGACATCAGGCAGTGCCTCTGGAGCCACGATTGCCCCTCAGCCTTCCCACATGAGGCGCATTTCCCAGAGTCACAAACACTCCCAGAGCAGGTCCGCGGGAGCCGCGAGAGGGTTAGCCCTGGGCATGGTGGTGTTGCAAGGAACTTCCCTGACGTTTTTGGTTTTTGGAGCAGGTGTTACTCTACCTTTTATATAAATGGACATGTTCTTTTTTTTTTTTTTTTTCCTTCTCTCCAGACTCCACTATATACAGGATTCTCTCCTGGATTCATGAGATAAAAGTGTGTGCTTTCTGTTTTCTCTCCTTTCTCTTTAATAGCACCCTTTAAAAACAAACAGATCTCCGGGCCTGTGAAGTTGCAATCATGCATTTTTGAGTGCGTTCATGCCGAACTTAAATTTTTAAGGCAACTAGTGGAGTGTAGCTGAGACGCGTCATGCTGGAAGGGAAGGGAAAGTAAAGGGGTCATGGGTAAAATCAGGATTGAAGTGGTCCAGAAATAAATGGGAAAACATCTGAGAGCTGACTTTGGGTCTTAATAAATCAATGTGCGTGTTACGGGATGGGGAAGAGCTTGCCACGTGTTGAAACTCTGAGAAAAATAATTATTTGGATATATGTGACCCTTGTTACGTACAAGGGTAGACAGTTTCGCACTCTACTGTGTAAGTGACCAAATTGTTGGGTCATATGTGCAGGGAGAGAGAGAAGAAAGAAGTTAACTGTTTGGGTGCAATTACACGTGCTCAGATCATTACATTAACCTCCCTGCGCAGCAAAGATACGGAGTATTTGTCTCTTTCTCCAGCCAGAAGTCTTTTTTGGTTCCCAGTGTCTTCTTCCAAGGACTCTAAGCAGTTGAACTACTGAAACCTGGTTTCCAAAGCATTTCTTTAGCATGGATTCTCTGGAGTCTCACAGAGGTTGAGCTTACGCAGAAGTCTGCTGCCTGATTGCTAATCTGCATGAACTTCTAGATTCACGACCTCTTCCAGGACCTTTAGCCAATCAGCTGTAATTACTTACTAGGTTCAAAAGTTATTAGGATGCTACAAACCTCTCAACAGTGGCCAGAGCTGTATTTTGTAGAAACTGGGGTAGGGAAAAAAAACACCAGCAACAAAAGAAATATTCACATTGTTATGCCTTTTTCCTATAGAGAAGTTATAAGAAGATAGATGCAGACTGCATCTCTGACTATCACGGATGGTTGCAACAGTCATAGAGGTTGGTTACATTAATCAGCTTTAACTTTACTTGCAAAAGAAGCTTGCTGCTTTTGTAAAATTTTGCAACTTGTATTTTGAATTCCTTACAAGTAGCTGTGTCATCACATCCTGAAAGGCCAAAGAAAGTTGGTCTAATAGTTGCGTAGCAGTACTTTAAAGATGAGCTAATAGAAAAGTCTCTTTTTTTCCTTTTTATTTCTTTGGGGGTTTTATTATTATTGTTATCATTATTGTTATTATTATTTTCTTCCCGGTTTTGCTTTTTCCTGAATATCAAAGGTCACCAATATCTCAGAACAGAGTTTTCAGATATTATTACTAGTGGTACCAAACTGACATGGGCCTGAATCTCATTATCCTGATTCAGCTCTACTGAAGGCAAAGAAATTTGGTATTTAGATTGGCATCTACCTAAGGAGAGAAGGTATGAATAGGAATGTCTTCCTTACAGAATAGTATCGGCTTTGATGGGGTGGCAGCTCAGTTTTTGGTTTTGCTTTTATTTCCATATGATTTTCAGTGTTTTTAAAGTGTAATTTGAGGATAAACTTGTCTACCTTAACCTGAAGTATGGTGTCTTAATTGTTTTAAATTGCAATAGCGATGTTCTTTCTCCTCAGTCCTGGCATTGCAAAGCATTCACAAATTTTCGCTAAAGGGGGAAAACAAGGAAGGTTAATTCACCAAGAGATATAGGGCACTTAACCAGCTTTACACTAACCGTGCTCCCTACATATAAGGGAAGTGGTAAAGTGTCTTTCAGGGAGTAAGAGTGGAAAAGATAGCATAGCAATGTGGAAGAATATAGTCCAGAAGATTGGCTGTACATGTAAGGACAAGGCTAAATAATAACATTCAATATCAGTGATTTGGGATATCCATGCTATAGCCTTCAGTGTGAGATCAGGGATACCCAAGCTAGCTTTAAATAAGTTAAGAAAAACAAATTAAATAACTGTTATGACAAATGTTTAACCTATGCAAACAAGTAATAAAAAAAAATAGACCAAGCTTCAAGATTTTGGCCGCTCAATAAAACAATCATTAATTTTGCATGTATGGCATCTACATCTGTTGTGCCCAAACCTGCCCTCTTTTCTGATTTTTCTATTTTATTTTTCTGTTTCCATTCTAGACATTTGCCACCCCCAGAAAAGACTTTCCACTGTGCATCAGAACATCAGCAACATTTCCTTCCATGCTTTAAAAATATTTTTCTCCGTTTTGGCAGAATACTTAAATAATGAGGGGGCAAAGAAATCTTGCTGTCATAATATTTAACTCATGGAAAACCCCTTATTATAGTTAATTTTACTGAAATACATGATTCTAATAAAGTCTATTTCCCCCTCCAAGTCAGATGGCAGAGGCCACTCTCAGATCTTCAGAAATGAGATTATCCATATGTGTTTGCCTCTGCCATCCATTGCAAATGCAGCTCTGAGTTCCTCATCAAAATCCTCTTTATGCCAAGAAGCAGAAAGGAGTTCTGAAGGAAGGTACAGTGTTAACATCTGGACTGTGTAGGAGTTACTGCTAACCCATTTCTACCTCATCCCAGCAGACTTTTGCTGTTCCTCTCATAGTGTCTGCTACTCGACCACACAGTAAACTGCAGACTGTTGAGCCTGAATGCATAAGATTGCATAGTACCATTAGGATTAAGGTCAGCTCGCCCCTGTACTGCTTTATTTTGTCATTGTTCCTGTTATCAGTCTCATATAAAATGAGCATTGACTTCTAGTCTTGCCCCTTCTTGGTTTCCTCTCTGGGATCTGATATACTTCTGCTGTGCACTGAGTTCTTTTAAATTCTTGCTTTCAATATCTTAGGTATTCCTACCCTAGGAACCGGATAGCCTTCCTTCTTCCCTACCTTCCAGCTGCCCGACCACCCATACCTTATTGAAGTGTAGTTGCTTCAGTTTAAGTTGTAGTTTTTGATTGATTCTGACATAAATATGAGCAACATATTTTTAGAATCCTCTTTTTTTTTCCCATATTTTATGTGTTTTCGTGTTATTTGAAGTTATGAAACACAGTGCTAAGGAGTAAGGCACCAATCCAGAAAAACTCTTGCTCGTAAACAACCCTACTGCTTTAACTGTGGGGTACCCAGCTCTGCCTGTGAGTGTACATTTAAAACTTAATACATTCAAGGTGAGTGCCAAAATCCTCAACACCTCGCGCAAGCGAGTTGTAGCCGGCTTGTTAGGGAAGTGTCTGTTATCTCACTTAATATTCTTAACCGGTCATAAATTTGTCAATCTGGAAGCTGCCTTAGCTGCACATCTGCCTCAGCAGAGTGATAAACCACGGACAGCAGCTTCTCTAGAGCTGCTTGGACAGTTCTACCCGTGGCAACTGTGGGAATGTTGTCGCTCCATCCTGAAGTGCCGCTCCCTCTGAGGAGGCCACCGACACCTCCTTGACGGGAGTTACTGAATGTCTCTGCACAGAGCTCCAGTACTGGCAGGGTGAGGCGCTCCGTTCTGGATCTAAAAACGTCGGACCAAATTTGCTGGCGATACCCTGGCATAAGCAGAATGAGGACAGTGCTTCATCGTGCAGCTCTTAGTTGAACTGGGTAGTAATTGGTGTTGAATTAATAATGGCAGCTGTGCCGCGTGTTCTGTGGGTTCTACGTGTTATTGTACTGTAGCATAGTTCCTACCACTTTTCATTTTAGGCAGAAACGCTTAGGCACCAGGTGTGATTTTTACGCTCTTAGGTACTTTAATATGTTAAGATGTTTTTATTCATATGCTGTCATTTTCTGCTATTCTGGACTCCTGGTATCAGCAGATTTGGGGCATAGGTCCTTGTAATTGATACGTAGATAGCTACTCTTTAAGTTAAAATTCAGAAGCTTTTCCTTTTTAGAGCATTTTAAACCAAATATCAGTATTATAGCCTTTTTGGTTTGTTTAATTAACTTCAGAACTGTTTTCAATAAAGCAGTTTACAGGTGCCATTGTATAACAAAGTTGTTTAAGACTATGGGAAAAACGCAGTACAAGAGAAATGCAAATCTGCATAAGCCTCATTGTGATTTAACCCTTTTAGAACTGAGTATAGCATAAAAGGCTTGACTTTTTTTTTCCTTGTTTTTTTCTGCAGATGTATATAGACTGCACAGAAACGGAACCTCTCACTTATACCACAGCCCTGGTAATAATGTGTTCAGTTAATCTGCACAATGTAGAGTCATCCCCTCAAAAAAGTAATTCACTTCTTTAAAAACTAGGAGGAAAATAAATATGGTGCAGTAAAATTGTTGAGTAGAGGAATCTATCTGGACATTTCACAAAACATTTCATTATGCTGATAATTCCCAGAAGTGCTCTCAAGAGTGCTTTAAGCTGAGGATTACTGCACTGGATCTGATGGACTTTTTTTGTAGCCCCTTTAAAAGGCAGTGAACCGTTTTTCTATTTTATTTAAATAATGCCCCTTAAAATGGATTTTTAGAGGTATAATAACTCCTTAAGAGTCAGTTATGCTAAACAGTTTCTCTTGATAGAAATGTTGTAAAACTCGTTAACTGCACAATTTCAGATGCCGGCTTGGTGAACACTAACTGACATGTGAATGGCCGGAGTTTGTAAAATAAATTGAAATAGTTGTTGTATCACACAGCTAGCAATGCACAAGCTGTAGGCCACAAGGGGCTCCAACCTGACAGAAAATTACTTCAAGATGAATGAAAAGTGCTTGTTTCTCTTTATTAGTTTTTAGAGAACAATGAAAATGTTGAATTGTTTACAGAAGGCTTGATTAAATGTGGTCAGCGGGGCCATGTCCCTCCTGCTAACTGTTAGCCTTCCCCACCCCCCCAGCCCCGTCCCTCCACCCCATGCATCTTCTTATAGACTATTATGGTCACACATCTGTGTGTGAAATGTGCTCATTTTGACATTCCTCTGCTGCTCGGAGCTGCTGAGGCCTTTGTTAGGTAAAACACTGTTGTCAAGCCTAACAAGCAGGTCATGCAATTTGCTGGACACTGCAGCAGAGAATGGGCCGCTACGAATCGCTCCAGCGTCGAACAATGCTCGGTTCAGTATCGAAATACATATGTATTTTTTGTTTCTTTGTTCTGCCCCAGTACTTTCAATATTTGGGAGAAATACATATTTTGTGTCTTAAGGGAGAAAAAAAAAAAAAAAGAGAGAGAGAGAGAGAAGGAGCTGAGAGCAAAACCCACTGTTTGTTTTATTCTTTTGTTGTTAGTTATAGTATGGTGGGAGGGGGAAAAAAAAGAAAGACTTTAGCTGTCCTTTTGTGACCTAAATTCACTTTCTCTGTGGTACTAAAGGCACAATGAGGGGATGCCTCACGCCATACAATATTCTACCAGATTATTTGGTCTGCTTTCAGAGCAATTCAAATTAAGGCCACTTTAGGAGAAGTGGTATTTGCACAAGATGGCAACAACAGCGAATGTCCCTTTAAGGCAATGACTTTAAAAACAACTTCTTAAAGATCAGGTTCATTTAGCAGAAATCAGGAGAGCGAAAACCACTGGATATACCACCATGGCTGTTGAACAAAATTGTCATCCTTTTTTTTTCATTTTTTTTTTAATCCGCCATTTTTCCACAGTGTTCATCCCTTCCCCCCTCTCTTCCCTACAAGAAAAATCAAGCACTAATGTGCAAGGGTTTGAATGCTATTTGTGGCAATCTGTCACTTTGCATAGTGTACCGCCCTGATGTGAAAGCAGGATTTTCTTTTTTTCTATCTGCAGAACATGCTTTTCCAGGCCTATTATGTGTATAAACAATGGCATATGTAATTACCTTTCTGGGGTGGCAATTATTTCTCCACATCAACAACTGAAGTTAAGGCGACCCATGCCAGTGTCTCCTGCTTCTAAAAAACAACAACAAAAAAAAAAGGATATCCCAAATATTTAAAAAAAAAAAAAAAATCCCAAAACATTTGGGGATCAGATGGAGGCTGGTTATGTCAGCCTGGGAAGGGATAGATATTATCACTGCAGCCTTTAAATGTCAACATGATCTTTTTTTTTTTTTTTTTCTAACAGTAATTGCTTTACATTTTGTTTCAGATTGAGTCATTTCAACCTTTGCCTACAAGCCAGTTTTTGCACCCCACCTCCCTGTACTGAAAACTTTTGCACTTTTGCTAGGGCGGATTTCCTTGGCAATTCTGTGGGTAAGAAAATACCATACCTGTCATGTCAAAGCTGTTGCATGGTGTGAAATGCTGACTTGCTTCTCTTGCTTCAAGCTACAAGAGGTTATCCAGGGTGGTGGGTTGAGAGAGTGGGGGATGAAGGAGAATTTTTCTTTTCTTTCCTCCATTATGTGTCTGTCTTGCTGTGTATGCTGATAGTCCCGCGTATTACTGAGGAACATCCGCTCCTTGACCTGGACGTTCATGGGCACATCTGTCATCATTTCACCAAGTCTGTCAGGTTAACTTACCTCCAGGTTTCCACTGGTGCTTTAAATCAAGGGCCTTATGCTTAAAAACGTTGTGGCTGTGGCTCTACTGAGAGTTCAGATCATTCTACTCGAGGCTGCTTAATTTCGTGTGCGAGGATGGCCCCATTCCTGGTCCTTTGTTCCCCTTCCAACTCCTACTGCATTTTTCAAGCCTGCTACGGAGCTGGAGAAACAAACCTGCTGAGCAGTGCAGTTGTTCCCTGCTTTTCTGTCTGCTGCTTTAGTTCTTCCTCCTTTGCCTAATAGCTGGGGCAACCCTCAAAGAGGAGACTGAGAGTCTCTTCAAGTGCTGGAGTGGTTTGGGAAGTTTTGTCTTTATTTGCACTCAGAGAAGCTGGGATATTACCCCATGAGCCCATGCCGGGACAGATTCGCCACAGGTAACTGCTTCAGGATTCCCAGTAGGCAAGAATTGCGGCTCATGTAATTCAGGCTCATTAGAACAGCATCTTTCTTAACCAAAATATCGAAGTATATATTGCCTAACCACTGACCTTTTCTATCCAGGGAAGTAGGAGCTGTGATGTTAGTAATAAAATGAGGCTGGTACAGCAACATTCACTCCTTTATTCCTGCCAAGTCCTCTTTAGCCAGGAACCACATATGCCTATATTTAAAAGGATTCATGAATCCCACTGATCTCAAATGGATATAAGCAAGGGCTGTCCTGAGTAAAGATAGTCTTAAACATACCCTTAAAATTTCTCAGAAATTAGGGCCAAAATGAAGTTGAAACTGAAGCTGATTCTTGTGTGATGCTTTTGCCCCCAGTGCTACTTTCTTCAGTGTACTCAGTAAGGTATTAAACCTGGTTCAGTGAAAGATGCTTTAATGATGGCTTCTGCTTTCTCTTCCAAATCCTGGTTCCAGTTCTTAAGTAAATACAATTCACGTGGTTTTTGTTTACATAACTTAAAGAGCTAAGGGAAGAATATGGTAAGAAGGAAGCATAAACTAAGAACCTTAGAGTAGTGCCTACTTATTTATTTTATATAAAAGGGCATTTTATTGTTTGTGAAAGTGTTAATTGATAGGGGCACCTATTCTAGTTTTCTGTTGATCTGACAGAACAAGTACCGTACAGACAGAGGAATGCAGATGAACGGGTTACATATTTCCTTTCCTTTTCTTCACCTCTCTATTTGCTCTGCTGAAAGAATGGTGAATAATGGCGTATACCTATTTACATACCTTCTCCAGGCCTGCAACATGGACCAACATGCTAACCGAACTGAATACTTTTCCAGACTCTGATATCTGATCAGTGGTCAGCGATGTCAGTGGTTGGGAATAAGAAGCAGTCTTTGGCTTCCAGTGTCCAGTGTCTGTCTGGTACTGGAGGAAACAGAAACAAAAATCTTCAACAAAATGGAAATCCCAAATAGTTCTGGCAAATACAAACACAGCTGTGTTTCCTTTCCTTTCTTTTAATAGCCACGAACATAAATCACTAGAGCCCAGCTAGGGGAAATATTCCTCCTGCCACCAGGATCTGTCTGTAACCATCTTCCTAGCCAGTTTGAGTAGGTGGTTTGGGAGTTACCCAAATGCTGATTCCGTCATTGCTGAGATTTTTAATGCGCTGTCTCAACTAGAAAACATTTTCCTTTGTCTCAGTGGCAGTTCTAATGGCCTTGTTCACCTCTCCTCCTGTGCAAATAATATCTTTATGAGGTTTGAGTTAAGGTCTGCTAACAAAAAAAAAAAAAAAAAAAAGGATATTGTAAAGTAATACATGTTACCTGTCAGCTAATCTCCAGTAATAATTACAGCTTTACATTTCTATGTAAAGGTATAAGGATCTCAGAATGCTTTGTTAGCATAAATTGAGACTCCTAACCTCATCGTGAGATTGGAAAGTATTAATATATTCAATTTCGGGTTTGCTTCTTACCTTCTTAACTTGCTTTTACTTTGAAACAAAAAGTGGTGGGAGAATAGAAGTGCTCTGGTTCTACTCAGCGTGGTATTTACTCTGAAACCTAAGTGGGAACTTTTAAGTACAACTAACACCATTGCTATTGAGCTTTTTAACGGGAACATCAGCCTGGTCTGGAACTCTGTGTGCAATATTTACACACTGTCAGGAATCCCAGAGCAGAAAATGATGACTTCTGCACCACTCTATTCCCTAAAATTGGGAATGGCTTCAGATCTTTTCAGTAGTGGTGTTTTCTCAGTTATGTGGTTTTTCTCTTGTGAAAAAAACAAATACTGTGTTTCTCAGGGTGCTTTGTTTGTTTTTACTGCTTTGGCTTCCAGAAATCACCCTAGGTGACAAGTAAGGCTGTGTTTCGGTAAGACGCCCTGACTACTAGGAAGCCCCTAATAAGCAGATACCTCACAGCTTTTATTTCAGCTCAGACTATGTCCAGTTCACCAGTCATTGAAGTAATTCAATCTTATCTGCTCAGATGATGGGTTTTGACGAAGTGCATAAACCTGTCATTAAGGGGAGGACAGGTTGCAGTTGCTGCTCAGGATGTTACAGCTTTCTTCAGTGTTTATTGCAGATGGGGTAATCTAGCACAAGGGGAGACAGCGAAGATGAAAGTAAGGTTAGTTAAACACTGATCTACTCTGTGATTAAACAGAGTGATAGTACTGGGCCAGCAGTTCAAAGGTTCAGTGTAAATATTGTTCATCTGTTTGGCTTTTTAGTTGTGACACTGATTAGTGGGATGACACAAAGCTTCCATAAAAGACAAAACTCTGCCTTTACAGGGGAAAGCCACACACCTAAAAAGTGGTTTCAGTCCCCTGCTACAATAATAAAAGATTCAAAGCTTTGACCTCTGTAAACAGAGGTTATTCCTGGTTTCCTTTGCCTGTGCAGGTGCTTTATGTCTTTTACTCACAGCTCTTTTACTCCGGTTTTCTTATCGGAGGTTACTTGCACAGCAATTCAAATCCAATTTCAATATTGACTGCTAGGTTTTAAACTTTGTGTCAAATGCTGGCTCTCCAGCATGTTCCGTTTCCACTAAGTCAGTCCTTCAACAGTCTTAAGAAGGGGGGAGTAAAATGTATCAATGGCAAGTGATGGCAGCAAGTCAGTTATGCTTGTGTTGCATGGTCCTCTGAGCCCACTTTAAACTCCTACTGCTCCTGATAATGCATAAGGAACATTTCTGTTGAAAATTAAAACAGGTAAGGGATGTCTACAGTGCATAACATAAAAAATTACTTCTTGAATGCTGAGCAGATCACAGCTTTGTCCGTCTGTACAGAATGTGTTCCTCCTTGAACGCTTTCACAAGCATTCACCAGGCCACCACTAGTTTGCCATCTCTGGGGCCCTTCTTTCCTGCCCTTGGCAGAGGCCGAGCTGCGGGAAGGCGCAAAGGGAGGAACGTGCTTGTTCCTGGGGCTCGCTCAGTGGGGCACCGCTGCTCCAGGGTGGTGCGCCCGCTCCAAGAGGAGCGGAGCGATTTATGAAATGCCGCCCGGTTCCACAGGTAGGTCGGTCCTGCAGCACCGCTGCTGCTGTAGGAAAATGTCTTGGAGGTGATGGACTAGCCCAAAGAGGAGGGAGCTGGATTCCCCCTTCCTCTGCATCTCCTCAGTCTGCCGCAGCCCAGGCTGAGGGGCTCAGCGCAGGCTGAAACGAGGTCAGTTAGCCCCGGTATTCACAAGGATGATGCCTGGAGAGCAGCTCTGAGTTGGCCCCAGTTAGGTCAAGCTCAGAACCAAGTGCATTTATAGTATAGTGCGGAGGTGCCAGTGAAGTAACATAAGAGATGAATTTTCACCTTCAGAGTTCAGAATCGCTGCTGGTGTTGTCTTAGCAGGGCTGCAAAGTTTCTCCAGTTAACTACTTATGTTTTAAGCTCATAGATGCTTTTGATTCTGTGTTTGTACAACATCCAGTGCAGAGCGGTACCAGCCCCCGGCTGCTGTGCAGCTTCCCATTTCAAATATTTAAAACAGCAGATGACTCTGAACCCCCCATCACTAAATGTGTGTGTGTTCACTGTCCTCCACAGCTGCCAGTATTCCAGAAGGCTACTGCCCAGCACAGCCTGTAGTCCATAATTAAATGCCCATTTCACACATGTTCTCTATTTCTGATCACAGAAGTAGCCAGGGTAGAGATGCACTGTGTCACAGCATGGTATCCATACTATAGCTTTCTATAGCTTTCTTTCGTAACCTAGCTAGTCCTGAGTACTAAACAGAGAGCATATTCTGTGACTTGGTGAATGTATTTCTCTGTTCCACTCTTGCAGTCTTTTCCTGCCTCCCTGCAGGTGCCTTTGAAGAGAACATCCTTCTCTTATATTAAACTACTTCCAGTGAATGCTGTCTAATATAGTTTGAGGGATTTCTCTGATTTTTTTCTTCTTATTGTTGCCACTTTTGTTACATGTGAGGTTTATAAATGACAAGTGTTTTAGCTGATGATGACCAAAGTATTGAAAGCTTTTCACCTCCTTCCGTTTAGTAGCATCACTGAAAGTGAGAACAATATGTCACGATCTTGTACGTAGCTGCTTGACAGCTGGCTAGGAAAATAACTTAATATGCTGATATCACTTGTAAGGAGAAATAATTGATTCTGTCAGGTTTTCAAAAAGCACACTGTTTTCCTTTCCACCTGGATGTTTGTTGGTAGCTGTCCCAGGTTATTTGTCGCTAGCTGTCCCAGGTTATTCATGTGTCACTGCTCTCACTTGGAAACACTAAATTCATTGTTCTGTGTCTGGAAGTTAAATGCATTTATGTTGATAATAACATGAGAAAAATCAATCTCTTTGATCTGAAGTGTTTATGTATTTACACTGGATGGCCTAGCTGGCACTTCTGTGGCAGTTACACTTCTGTGAATTCCTAGACTGCATTACAGCTGTCCATGAGCCAAACACCGCACTGACTTGTGGAAGCCCTTGTGCAAAAGCAGGCAGAAT
Organism: Nothocercus julius; assembly: GCA_013398735.1. NCBI lineage: Eukaryota > Metazoa > Chordata > Aves > Tinamiformes > Tinamidae > Nothocercus > Nothocercus julius. The sequence goes on along the minus strand of VZSV01000062.1, from coordinate 1,630,620 downwards.
TCTGGCGCTTTCTAAGATACTAAAATACTTTTTAAAGTATTTATTAGTTCCAAGAAAGCAGCAACTTCCTTTCTCAATAAAAGTTCAGCTTCGCATGGCAACTCATCATGCCAGTCATTACGGAAAAAATACCAATATTGTGAGACCAATGCAAGCGTTTGTGGTCCTGCAGCTTTCCTGCCACTTGTCCCACTGACATTTTAAAGTAATTTTAAAGTTTTCCAGGTTTAGCACCAGCTAAATAAATAAAAAAAAACAAATAAAGCCAAATTTAAAAAAAAAAAAAAGCATTTTTTGTATTCTCAGATAGACTAGCTAATAACTCCTGATGACCATTTCCCGTGTCCAAGGGCCAGATCTGGGCTCCTGTTTAGTCTCTGCTTGTGTGCTACTAAAGTTGTGCTCCTTTCGCTAAGTGTGGAGGCTGGATCCTTTGCTGATTCTCATGCAAATCAGCCTACTCTCCGAAGAGGCTCCCAGCGTTGCTCCCCTGGTGATTCTTTCATTGTCACAGGCATAAGAGTCACCACAAGCCACAAAGACAGGTTCTGGTGACAGTGACTGGTAGTCACAAATGAATGTTTCACATAGGATAGAAATATGGTTTTATTTAAGAAAATAACCATTCATAGTTGGGCCTCTGTCACTTTAAATTTTAATGGTAATAGTAGTAGTGGAACTTTAAATTACAGCTTTCAGTGGCTTCACACTGAATCTCTCAATTATTCTTCGTAACTACTTTCTCAGAGCATGTGCACCGTGACATTGATATCACAATTCAAATCTAAATTCAAAACTGACTGCAGGGCTGCGAGGTGTGTAGCTGCACGTACTCTGCCTTGCTCTATCACTGCCAATCAGAAGGACAAAAGGGAACATAGCACTTCCAGAGCGGGAGCCAGCTGTTTGCCAAAGGTTTGAACGCTGGCACGTAAATCCTAGGAGCCTCGCGGGAAGAACCTCCCTGGTTTTGCCACTGGGCTGGTGTGTAGCCCAGGACTGCTCCTACGGGCATGGTTTTTGCGTGGATAAGGCCGACGTTATCATCCAGGCCAGGGGAAGAAGGCCGGTCCGGATGCAGCCTTGGGAGAGGTGAGCAGATTCTGATAGTGGTTATTACTGTTATTACCACGGTGGTGGTGAAGTTTATTCTAGTACCTCTCTGAGGAACTGGGCTTGCTGAGTCCGTAAGACAGTGGGTGTCTCTCAGTTGGCTTTCAGGAAGAGTGGAAAAGATTGTTACTTCAATGATACCAAAATTATACACAGAGTAATTTTCAGTGAGAAAAGAAAGGAGAAAGTTCCAGGTTAGTCACTTCCTGATGTAAATTAAGCCCATATTAAGTATTTTTGCTGTAACTGTTTATGTTACAGCTATGTTTATTCTAGTATTTCATCAGTTAACGTGGCACACGAGCATTGCTTCCTGGTGCACATAGAAGACCAAGCCCCTCACTGGCAGCTCCAACCCTTAACCTGGAAAGAAGTGCAGAACTGGCAAAGGAAGAGCTCAGTTCTGCATAACCATAAGTTGTTTTTTTAAATCCTAGAATACTAGAGAAAAATATTGCTGTTCAAAGGATTGTGTGAGCAACTAACTTCGGGATTGCCCATAAGGAAGAATTCCAATAGGAAAGATGATATTTTCTCCCATTTACAACCGACAAGAGCTGGAAGCGGCTGCGCCTGCAGGTCGCAGTGAGTGGATGGGAACAAGAGACCACTTTGTCCTTCTAGTAACCCTGTCCAGGTAACCAGAAATCTGCATACGGTGGCTTAAAACCAGCTCAGGCAGGGCTCCTATCTATGCCCACTTCTAGCCTGGATGAAAAGCATGAGGATGGAGGTCACACAAACACGCTCAGTTCACTCGGTTCAGACCTATTTGCATAATCCAAGCTCTCATTTTAAGCAAATTAAGTGCCTGGCACTTTATGGTTGTGAAGAAACCTCCCCACGGTGCGAGTGAAGTAACGGAGTCGCTGACAGCAAAGTCCACTGCAGGTGGAGCGGGGAATGGCAGCGTACAGGAGTGAACGCTTCATAATGTACACAGAAGTGTAAGAGAAGGGACTTTTTTTTCCTCTCTCTCATTTTATTAAATCAGATTTATTCAGTAGTTGTTGAAAGCAAAAAAAACACTGAATTGTATTTAGATAATCGTTCCATAAATAATGTGTGTTTTCACAGCAGTCACAAAGTCTGGAATTTATGTGCTAATTACAGACCCCAAATCATCTCTGCACAGATTTGCAATTAAAACTGAAATATTTTTATATACAATGTGAGCCCTGTATTCATAGCAACAGCTAAGAGACATGCTGGTTACAATTTGCTCAGTAAGTGTGAATATTTTATGTTTGAACACAATTGTTTCACTACTGTTGTCCTTATATTCCATATTTTAAAAGCTGAAAGAGTTTAGAGTGGAGTGCCACGTTGTGGCTTGCTCTCCTTTTTAGAAGGAATATTCTCTATATGGTAATGTATATACTGTAACAATCCAAAGGAACCAACGATCATTGAAAGATAGGGAGGAAGCAAAATTCCTGTGTGTGGTTATCTTCTTAATAAATATTGTAAAAACACATACTTTTAAAACCCTGCAGTGACAGCAAAGTGCAGGAAGAATGCAAAATTAGGGAGAACGTTGAATAATTCAGTAGCTTGTTATGTGATTAGATGTGATTGGTCCGCACTAAGATGCTCCCCATAAAAATGATTTCCCATGGTAGCGTTGGTCTAGGGGTGGGGGGTTTATGATGTCCATAAAATGGGAGAACAAGGCTTACTGGAACTAATAATATCATGGCTGCACAGAATGATGGATGGTCTTTAAAAAGGTCCAGATTGGTTTCATCTTTCTTCAGATTTTATCACTCACTCTTTCTTAGTCACGTGCAATCACTAAGGCCAAGAGAGGTAACAAGTGTTTGATGTATGATACTTGAGCCACTTTTGTCAGAACTGCATTTATTTCAAACTGCACTTGTATTTGATACTCCCAACATGTAGATGTTCTTTATGTTTATTTTTTTTCTCCAGATGATGAGAACAGGCTCTCCTGGAGTTGGGTCAAGAGGTAAGCCGAGCTCACATTAGAGTAACGGTGCCAAAGATCACAGTCAAAATTAAACAGATTCTCCTCCTTGCACTGGGACCATTCCCATCACTGATTAAATAGATTAAGAATTGTGTGGGGCTGACATCTTCTTGGGAAGACCTCATATTCTTTATTATTTGCAGTGTGTGCACACCTTTGAGAATGCTACTTATGCCTCTTAGAATGTATTAGCCATTTCAAATCACTCTATCCTTCACAATCTGCAGAGAATCACAAAAGCTCCTTTTATGTCAGAAGAAATTTCAGGTGAATAGAAAAAAGCAAAACTTAATTTAACCATTTGGGAAAAAAAGGGTCATTTCCACTTCTTTCTGAATGCCTTCACATCTCCTCATATACTACAAATCAAGCCAGATATCTTAATCATTTGCTGGAAACATCCTTATCAGTAACTTGCTCATGAAAGATTGCAGATGTGTGAACTGCGAAATGTTTGGCAGGGTCCCAGAGGAAAAAGAATATTAAAGGGTTGATCAAACAGCACTGTATTGGAGTCCTGTTCATTTGGGGAACTTTCCATTATCCCTCTTTGCTCTGGCTGGAAGAAGTAGAACAAACTAAAGCAATGGGAAGTCAGATTTCTGCGACCTGATTTTGCTGATACGTACGTGTATATTTGTCCATATGTCTGATCACAGGGCTGTATGCATATCTGCATTACCCCGTGTGCTTGTGAATTGCAACGCACGGCTTATAGACACGCAGGTCCTTTTCACTCGTGATGATTTTATCTCCTGTAGAGTTGAATGCTTTTCTGTTTTGACAATTTGAACACTGTCTCAACACTGTTTAACAAAATCAAGAGCAGTTCTCGGCAATTAATTTCTGCAGTCAATAGTATGCTCAAACCGGGGAACTCCCCTTGGAACCGGGAGCCATAACAGAAAAGCGCGCGCGAGTGAAAGAGCAAGACAATTCATTAGACGGTTCTGCAGCAGCTAAAAGTGGCGGGGGATGTCAGCCCGTGCTTCAGTACTAATGAGAGTCATTGCATATTCATAACCCTAAATACAGGCGGCTCTGGATAAAAACTTTTGTCGTGGGCGCTTCGCAGCGAGAGCAAAGCGCCGCGCTGCCGGTGTCGCGGCCCTTGCGCCGAGCGCGCGCAGGAGCAAGATGGATTGTTCTGCAACGCAGCCTGACAGCGAACCAAGAGATGCTGCCCCCAGGGTCCTGAAACTAAGCTTAGTTTGATTACAAGGCTCCAAGTAATCAGAGAAACAAAAGAGAGGGGGGGAAAGTGGCAGGGAGAGGAGGAGAAGGTGGTTGTTTTGTCTTGTTGGGGTTTGGGGCTTCTTTTTTTTTTTTTTTTTTTAAGATAAAGGAGGCTCTGAAGATGGAGCTTCCCTTATTGAGTGCTCAGAGTAATTATCTGCTAGGCATTTAAAACAGTTCATATCAATTTTTATCACGGAAGAAGACGACTGGTAGGCGCTAGCAAGCTTGTTCCCGTGTTGTAGGAACACTGCTGCATGTCTTAATAGATACAAATCTCTCAAACTGTATGAAGTTTCACGTCAGCATGAATAGCAAAGATTAGTGAACTCAACCTGTCAGATATTAAAATCAGCTCTGCCAAGCGTGGCGCTACCCAGAATTCACTTCTTGCAGGTTCGTTTTCATTTTTGTTGTCAGCTGCTGCTGTTTCTCATCATTGTTGCTGGTTTTATTATTAGTTTTGAGAACCTACCTATCGACTTTGCTCACGGTCACATCCTGGAGGTGCAGGGCACCGCTAGCCTTTGCCCGGCGCTACCTGTCCGCGGGGGCAGCTGTTAGCATGCCCTGGAGTCAAAGCAGAGAAATGTGTGCTCCAGCACCCACTTTGAAAAAGCCTTGAGCATTTTCTCACTCATAATGATGTCTTCAGCTGGAATGCCAGCACATTTCCACATCTTTTTGACAGGCAAGCAGACTATAAAATATACATAAAATTAAATAAAACAGGACATTAACACAAAGGTTTCAAAATCTGATTATGGTGCAGGGTTGGATTTCTTTTTTTTCTTCCTTCCCCAGCACTTTTCAAATCATGCAATTGCAAAAAAAAAAAAAAAAAGTAACTGCATGGCTCAGGAGAAATCGTGAAGGATTAAGGATGGGGAGGTTTCTCTCTAAACTGTTAAATATCTCAGTCATATGTATACAGGCTTTGAAAATAGAGAAATCTTGTAGTTATGATTGATTGAGGTAACTGATTATCCGCAGATATTTTAAGTGTTGAGACATTAAATTGTCAGCCATATCAGTTTGATTGCAGTAAAACATGAAAACATTGACTTTTGTCTAGTTAGAGAAATTTATTTTTCCCAGAATGACAATCCTTTAAGTAGAAACCAGGCAGCTTGCCAGCTCTCCATGTCATACATTGAAGTTTGCAAATGCAACCCATATTTTCAAATGTTTTTCAAGGTTCAATGAATGGTGCATAGGTCTTTTGCAAATAGTCTCACGATAAACAGATTTCCCGATACTGCTTCGGTCTTCCTTAAGCTTGGGTGTAGACTAGTATTTATCCATTATGAATAAACGAATGGCGTGGATGGTGGTTTGCATTCAAGGTGTACTCAGAGCTCTTCACTTATGTAAAACATTCCTCTAAAAGAAACAGTAACCCTCCTTGGACTGAAGCTATAGGAACAAGTTTGATTAATATGTTTTACAAGCCTGAAGTAAATGCTCATCATAACTGTCAGAAAGCTGACAGCTTTCAAAAAAGAGCCTTTGTTCCCAGAATGAGTAATTTGTGTGATCTTCTCTAAGATACCACATTCAAAACCTTAGAGGGAGAAGGTGTTACATTCAAGTGAATTCCACTCAAAATGTGATTGCTGTTAAGTCTGCTTTGTATTCTAGATCCTTGATAAGCACACAGTATTTGACAGAATAGCAACTTTTTTTTTTATTATTTTTTGTTGTTCTTGCTTGTCGGAGCGCCTGTGCTTTCTCATTAGCCAGAGGTGTGTGCGTGGAATTTTGCACCTATGCATATAGGAGTGTCACGGTTGTTGAATGCTATACATTAGCTGTGCACGTGTTTCTTTATTAATAAATAAAGCCCCGCTTTAAAGATTTACAACGTATCTTTAAAATTAGATTTGAATGACTTAAAGTGTAACTGAGCTAGACAAAAAGTCAGAGGACAACAGAAAGACAGATGATTAAGCTTTATCTTAAGAAGCAAAGGGAGCAACTGTTAAATATCTTCTTGAATGTTAAATATTTTCACCTAACCAGAGTGGCTACACCTTTGCCACGAAGAACTAGACAGTGGCACGTTCTGTCTCCAGCGGTAACAGGCAAGTACCTCAAGAACATGTCAACCACTGAAGAATGAAACTGAGGCTACCCGGTAGTGTGGGAAAATATTTCCTTCCTGACCTCTTCAGGCAAAAAGGTTACCGTACAGCATGAAGCATTTGGCTTGATTACTTTTAGATCGCCAAACTTTGCTCTCAGTTGTAGAAATCACCCTGAGTAGTCACATATTTGTCTGTTTATGTGAGCATACTTGTAATGAATATTAATAACGAACTGATTCAGACCTCTAAAGAAATGTAGTCATAATAGCTGAGTGTTTGGCAGTGGATTCCACAGCTCGATTTCAAGCCAGATAAGAGAACTGTCCTTTATTTTTGTCTAGCCGTGTTGCCTTTTATTTTTTGTTCTGTGGATCTGAGCATAACTGGGGACGTTGTGTTTGTTTTTCTGCCTGCCCCCACCAGCCTAGCCTACCCTTTTACAGACTCCGGATTAAAGCAGAGTCCAAAGCAAGTACGAGTGTTCCCGCTGATGTCAGCCAGCCTCAGACCAAGGCCTGCGCTCGTGTTTTGCAGTCCGACAGAGCAGGTTAAGCCTGTGTGCGGGGTGTCCTTCTCAAACAGGCTTGGCTGTGCTCCTGTGGCCAACAGCGTGTGCTCAGGAAGGTGGTACGACAGCAGTGCTACGTTGCAGGTTTAGAGCACCCAAAAATCTTACCTCGTTGCTGCTCCAGTTCAAGTAGGGTTACGTTTTTAAATGCAGGATTCCCTGAAATTTTGTAACACAAGCTAGCTCGCTGCTCTTTGCAAACAGCTCTCGCATACCTCAGCAGCATTCCCGCCCTGCTTGTAGGCTCCAGAGCCTGCTCCTGCAGAACCAGTCGGGAGAGAGGAACCAAGAGTTCAGCGCATTTCCAGTCAGCAAGAGGAGGACTTTGTGGAGGAGGGTTGTGTATTATTGTTATCATTACTGCCTTAAAAAGACAATGTTTATCCCTATCAATACCAATTGTACCTAATTTTTACCTTCAGAATTCTGGAGGGAGGTCATTCAATCCTGGTAATTTGCTGTAATTGAATCCCGCAAGTTGTGCCATCATTTTTATGCCTTATATCAACCTGCTAAGACCACATTTTTGTTTCCTGTGAAAATAGACCTTGGAATAGAATACAGAAACAAAAAAGGAAGAAGAGACTGAGGAAGCAGATTCACTATAAAATACTGCATTCTAACTATTGATATGTGTTGACCATGAGGAGACGTGATAAAACTCTATAAATATTTGAAGGCTTTGAACCGTAATCATGGACAAAAATAATGAGTGAGTTTACCATGAAAAAACCCACCCTGATGCATCTATCTTATCAGAGAGAGTGGGCTCAGTACATCAGACACTGGTGTGGTAAGTGGTGTTAATGCTAAATCTTTAATGAGCACCACTGTAAGATAGTAAACTGAGATGATGGCATTAGAATATGAAGAAGAAAATAGGTAAAGTCTAGAAATAATATTTGAAATCATAATCCAATGAATTCTACAGCTGTCCCTCAGATTAATTTGTGGAATCCCCATTAATTAGCTAAAACTCCAGTGCATGGTGGGAAAAAAAAAAAAAAAAAACACAGTCCTTTGAAAGGGAGATTAATGAAGTGAAAAAATAGAAGGAACAAGTGAAGGAATAAAGAAATTTTGGTATGTCCTCTATTAAATCACTAGCAGTCCCCTCTCTTTAGCATTCTAAGTGGCATGTGGTGCTGTCTATGCATATAACCCCTCACGATGTTAACTAATATAAAATTATTATTTCTTTTCTAGAAATCTCTAGCTATTTTTATTTCTTATAGCTTCTTTGATCTTTTATTTTTAACTGCTCTTTGCCTGTCATAGTGTGTACTCTACTTTATGTTATCTGGCAGAATTTCAACTCCAAAGTTTTTCTGAGTTCTTGAGTCCCTTCTTAAGTTTATATTTTACCTAAACCCAAATTAAAATAAATAAATCTAAAACAGGATTGTTTCCAAGTGCTTTAAGAAAAACATATGAAGACCTAGGACTTGCCAATTAGTTTAGTCCTAAGGAATGTCTTTCATTTGGTGAAAAAGCTGAGAATTTAGAGGAAAGGTAGACCCAAAAAAGATTAGGAGATTGTAAATTAATCGTTTCTGGAACCATGTAATGGTTTCAGGTGGATTGTTCATCTGAAACAGGCTGTTCAGAGAGGTTGTGGAATCTCCATCTTTGGACACATCCAAAAACCATCTGGTCAGGATCTCAGCAACCTGTTGTAGGTGACCCTGCTTGAGAAGGGAGGTTACAAACATAGAATCATTAAGTTTGGAAGGGACCTTTAGAGATCATCCAGTCCACCCCCCCCAAGCTATTTGTTTCTTTTTTTTTTTGAATACCTAAGAATGAAAGTAATGGTTTGGTTGTTTTCTCTGCTGTTGTTTCTTTCTTTGGGATAATAGGTGTTAGTTACATGGTGCCCCTGGTAGTAAGGAAGAATAGATGCACTGCCCTGGGGAAGGCAGTGACATGTTGGCTTTCCCAGGTGCACGGGTCAAGGCATAATTTGCAAAAGCCTTTTGTCAGTCAGGTTTTCAGTCTGGTGTCAGGGAAGGAGTCTCCCTGTTCTCAGTCCCCATTTCTCATGCTTTCTGTGGTTGAGGTCCTGGTCATCTAAGCCAAAGGTATACAAGGTGCAAAGAATTTCTGCGCCTTCCACCTTTTGCATGTGGTTCTGTTAGGTGTAGGCATTATCTGGCCCTGTATGATCTCACAGTAATGGAAAAAGTTCACTGTTTTGTGGAGAAGATACTGCATGCTAAGCAAAGCTAAGAAAAAAGTGTGGACCTTCTTATCAATAGGAATAGTTTTCTGATTTCTGTTGCTTAATAATTATTTTTTTATTTCAAAATGCAAATCAACATAATTGTCATTGCAAGGTAGAAAATCAATTACGGTTTTATTTTGCACAAAAATCAAAATGAAATAGGCCATTAATTTAATCCTTTTCTTCTTCTTGAATCTACTATAAAGGGTTATGTTAATGTTAAAATAGATAATAAATTACAGTACCTTCCTGTGTCTGGCACATCAGTTATTTTTCTACTCTGAATGTCATTAGGGCTTTTTTTGATATTATTAGGAGAAGAAAGCAATGGAACTCATCAGACAAAATATCTTTCCCAGGTTTTAGACCACAAAGAGGAATTTGGAAGAATTTTAGAAAGGCAAGATAGCATTCCACCTTTAACTCATAGGCAATGTCTGATTTTTAGTACTTTTTGAAATTTTCTGATGAGAATATTCTTTGCACACATGAATAACTTAATCACAATAACAAAACAAAACAAAAAAAACAGGACAGAATTCCAAAATGCTGAATCAGAAAACACTTATGGGAGGAGACAGTTGTTCTTCCCTCAGTTTTATACTTTTTTTTAAAATTACTCCTGTGTGCAAACCCAAATATTAAACAAATTTACAGAGAACAATTCTCAAAAATAAAAGTATCTTCTTTTTTTTTTTTTTTTTTTTTTTTTTTTGCCTTTCCAGACTTTATAGTCTGCTCCAGAAAATCAAAGAGGCCTTTTGAACTCCCAGAACTCCACTGAGCATTTCCTTCATCTCTGGTGGAACCGCTGGAGAACCAGCCGCACTGTCAATGTGTGTTGATGTTTTCCATGCTTCTGCTTTGCACTTGTAGCCCAGGCAGTGACGTGGCAAGGAGGACAGGTAAGCATACAGTGCAGGTATTGCTCAGCACAGGGAGTTAACTGTTTGCTACTGCACAGGTAATTTATATGGCAGTTTATGTTTACTCTGAATTTTTATAAAGTGAATATTTATATAAATAGTTTATATAATATGTGCATGGATATATGATATATATAAAGAGTTTTAATAACATATGCCAAAAGGTTATGAGCAAAGTGAAATTATAGAGAGGTCCCTTGTGATTAGGAAATCCAATACAGAAGTTATTGTTTCTGAAATATTTCTTAAAAAAATGGGAACAGTTTTGGTGGTCTGTTTGGTGAAAACCAAGCCAGTGGAGCTTAAGCTTCTGTCTGGGTTCTTTAAACTAAGCTGGGTTATCTGGTGTTTAAGCAGACTAGGAACATTTACAAAATCTGTTATCAAGGGGAAGTAGCTTCTACCTGAGGGTCTGCAATGAACATCTAAGGGCTGTAGTTTTCAAACCTTTTGTTGTTTTAGGTCTTTCGTTGGACATGCTAGCAGCCTCTTAGTTTATTTGGTAGTTTTGTTTATTAAATGTGCTCAAATGTAGAGCAAAATTATCTGTTTTAAAAGAACTTGTTAATTATTATATATGTTAAGATCTTGACATCTGGCTCTAAACATTCAGTTGCTGCATTATATTTTGATAAATGTGTTTTAAATACATTTTGAAATTATGCAAAATCTACAATAGTTCTTTTTATTTTATAATCAAGGCATGTACTTTTAACTAGCCTCTACTTCATATATTACACAGTAATTACATGCTGTGCAACAGCATACAATATTTACATAAGCTGCACAGATGCAGTAAACACTCAGCAGAAACTTTAATAAAGTCAGATTAAATCTTGAAGTTATTAATTCATTTTTAGTCAGGTCTTACATGTATAAGCATTCGGGAAATTGATTGCAAAGGGTAGGGAATGACCTCAAGATTTCACCCAGTGCTAATAGATTTATTCTGAGATTTCTTCCTTGCTCTTAGAGAGTACACAATTCTTTTATCAATTAATCTGAATTGTTTGCTTTAATACAGTTCATTTATAACTGAAGTTTAAAGATATTTCCTAGACCTACAGCTACTTTAGTAGTTTAATCTCATAATAAGTATTAAATACAACTTGACAATAAAGATTATCAGACTGAATGGGTTTAATAAACTTAGAGTTAATTTGCTGAAAAATTATAATTGCTTCTTTTTTCAAGCAGAGCATGACTTCATGAAGGGAGGAAATTAACTCACTACATATGGCCAAATCCTAATTTCTCCAAATCGGGCAAAATTCCCATGGAATGTGATTTTGCCGGAGCAAGGAATGAATAGGGATAGCAAAGTTTGCCTGTTGTAGATACAGTCCCCAGAAAATGGTGTTTTTTTTCCTGGTATTACTTTCAGGACAGTTAGTATTCCCCACTGTGCTTCGTGCTAGATTGGCACTGCCAAAGCATGCTAATGTTTACAAGCTATCACTACCAATTTATCCTATTCTTAAAGAATGGGTCTAAAACAGTTCTTGGTTACCATAAGCCAGTTACCTTGGGAAAATTTTAAAGAAAAATATGAAACTGAACACTGTGTTTGCTCAGCTGTGTATGTCAGAGCCATAAATGATCTTGCATCGAATGAGAAGTAGTAGGAATTTTGGGAATTTTATGCATAAATAAATAAATAAATGTGTGCATAAGAACAGGTATCATCCATTGAAAAATAACAGTGCATTGAAGAGGGATTTACATGGAGGAATTTTAGCACAGAAGATCAATAATAATTTGTATTATTATTATTATTATCAACAAGAGTTTGATTACGATAAAAATGTTTGTTTTCCTTTTCTTCTTTATTTTAAAAATAGGAACAATAGGTAAAGTCCATTCCTTGTTATTTAACTCTGCTTACCCTAAAAAGTACATTTTCAGACTACAGGTGGATTGCAAAAGGATTTTGGCAGTGGATTCAACATATAGAGAAAACCTGTTTTTCCTGCTAATATTTTCTGGTTTAAGTCCGTCTCCTGCCAATGTTTGTGGTGTCTGACACTAAAATGCAGGCAAGAGGCTCATGAGAGATCCTTTAGAAATCAAACCATATAAAGAATTTGTTTAAAACGTAGTGTGCGCTGAGTCCATTTCTCTTCATGCTCCTCACATTGTACAGATGCTGCAGTGTGCATTTGAAGTTGCCAGAGCTGAACTTTGGTGATTTCTCTGTCAAGGCGGTTGTAGTGAGTAATGGCTCCGTCAGCGTGGACGGCTTGCCCGGCTCGCAAGCTCAGAGCTGCCTACGGCCCCACCGGGATGTCTCTTGGACCTTCAAAACGTGCAGCCGATGTCCGAGCTCCGGGAACACTGGCCAGTCTTCAAGATGAGAGCCCTTGTACTCTGCATGGTATCCACTGGATGTCCAGCAGTGCCAGGACTGCTATCCAAGTCAAGCAAATACCTTGCCGTTGCTGAGAGCTGGTACGCTGCCGTTCCTCTGCACCAACAGCTACGCTGCTCGCAAATCCGAATCCCCGGAGCGCAGCGTGCCGCTCGGGGCGGGCACAGGCAGAGCCCAAATTGCCCCAGGCCCTCCCCGCGTCGCCTCCCCGGAGCTCCGACTCGGCACAGGCTGTCTCCAGATAGCACAGTTTCCACACCAGGCGTCTGTGTTGCACAACAGTGTCTCAGAATTGTTCTTATTTCTTTTCTTTTTTTTTTTCTTTTTCTTTTCTTTTCTTTTTTTTTGGCTAAAAGCCTGTCATTTTAAAATATCTCATGTATATGCGTATATGCAGATGTTATACAGATTTAATATCTACGATTTGAAAAGTAGAAAATCATAGATACACATATACATGTGAGCATATATGCGTGTGTCTGATCTCTGCTACTTTTCAAGACAGAAAGACTTGTCAGCATTTTACTATGGAGATGAAAGAGGGAGGGAAAGTAGCTTATTAACGACTGGAATATCTGGACAGGCTTAACACACACTGGAGATGTGAGGTTTGGACACAGCTTTCTGGTGTGTGATCCCAGAGCTCAAGCTCAATCACTTAAAGGCATGTCATAGCCAGTATTTTACACCCACTTGGCATTAGTATAAATGACTACACAAGGTGCAGAGCAGTAGAGAATTAGTCCCACTGAGCTTCATAAAAATCCAGAGGAAAAAAAAATCATACTTTGTTTGTGAAGCCCTGAGATAAGTATGTCTTTTATAACTTAAAATGTTCTGGGATGTGCCAGTATAAAACAAAAGATCCCAGTGTAGCCAAGAGGAAAGTATACAACACAAGTGAAAACATATGGAGTCATTTAGAAACAAGCTAAAATTTGTCTTTTACAACCCCCCAAACACACACACTCCTGCTTTTCCTGCAAAGGGTGGTTCTGGCTTTCCTTCCAGATGGAAAGTTCAGCCACATAGCCCCATTCCAGCATTTCTTACAAAACTGCTGCGTTATCCTGCTTTTTATTTTTAACACATTTTAAGAATATAAGAGTTTAAATAATTCATTGTTGTTCTCATCTTGTTCAAGGTAGAAGAGGAAAAGGACATCGGCACTGCTAAAGGTTGCCCTCAACATCTGTGATTGTCGTTGGCGGAGCAAACAATCCTCACTGTCACTGGATTATTTGCAGGAAGGTGTTTATTTCATGGACACCGTCCAAGAAAGAGCAGCAGCAGAGCAGGTACTAACACCTCAAATTCAGTGTAAATGGCTGGACTCGCGGGATTTCTTTGGCCACTCTTTCCTCCATGATTTCCTCTTTCATTGTATGTGACATTTTGAAGGTAGAACGCTGCTGTTGCACACGAGTAGCCTGTGGCAATGAGTGAAGAAGAGGCTTTTGCAAGCCCCTTTGCAAGAGGAAATGCATTAAAAATGTAAACCACACTAACTGTCACATGTTTATTTGTTCAGGTGGTTTATTGTGATGTAGCCTGTTATGACACAGAGAAATCTATTATATACATCTGGGATTGTTTAATGTTGCGCAGCTTTCATTAGGAGTGTGTTGGCCTAGGTTCTCTCGTCTTTCCAAATTCAGCTTGGTTCCTGCAGACTGCGTGATTGTTGTGGCATCGTAAAACTCAGTCCAGATCTTTCCTTTTCCTGCTCCTTGGCAAGAGTAGAGCAGCCTGGAAGCTGGTTTGTCCAACTGCAAGTAACAGGGTCTACAAAGTGCCTCTCTGTTACCAGCTTGGACTTGCTACAGCTTTATATACGTCCACGTGGGGTCCACACCACATATCGCAAAACAGCTTATGTCTAAAAACTGTGTGACAGAAAGGCAAGGGCTGTGACAGCATTTGAACGTGCTGCAGAGACCATCCGCCACAGACTGAGCTCTGCTGCCAGCTCCGGGCGAGGACACTGCAAGCACAGTGCAAAGGAATCGGGGCGCCCTTGGCAGCAGCTTAGCTTGAGCCATGAATTCAAGCGAGAGTTACAGAGGCCTGGTTCTGGTTCTGGTATTCTACCCAGAGAAGAGCAGAGCTGAACTGGGCTGGGGCTCTCAGCCTAGGAGGTCTTACAGCAGCCATAGACCCTCTAGCTGTGTGTCGGTCCTGCTTGCCGGCCTGTTGGCAGCCCTCTATCTGCCTTTCCAAAGGGGACTCTTTAAAAATGGACATTGAGTTACAGGACCACAGCAGACTTGCTCCAAAGGTCAAGGAGGAGGAGACAGTGTGGGGCATGATACAGGAATGGTTAATAATAGATTAAACAATACAGAACACGTTGGCCTCCTTCACCCTCCGAAACCGAGGCAATTGTTGGCAATAGATTCACCATACTAAGGCTCAAATGTCCCACAGGAGCCCACGGGCTGTAATCCTTGCTGCTCTTAGTGCCGACCTGAACTCTGAGCTGTCACGGAAAAGGGAGCAGCCCCCCGGCCGCGCGGCGCTCCCCGTGTCGGTGGGCGCGATGTCCGTCCTGGTGGCGGGCGCTCACCCGTGTCAGTGACGGCGCGGATCCGCCGCAGCCGCCGCCAGCCCTCCCGAGCCCGAAGTGAAGGCCACGGGCTCCGTGCAGAGGTTGAAGGCCGGCGCGGTGGACGTGGAAGGTGTTCTAAGATGTGTGAGATAAGAAGCCCTTGATGAAATGCGCTGATTTGGGGAAGTTAGCTTGTGGGATTGTCCCGATTTTCCTGCAAGATAGCTGTTTCCCCATTAACCATTTCTAGATATTAAAAAAAAAAAAAAAAAAAAAAAAAACTTTTTCACACAGATAAGAAATGGGTTGCATTACATTTCTAGGCACTATCACAGACAGCAATAGAAAAACATACATTGATACTTTTTTTTTCTTTTCACCTTGGATATTAGTTTTTTGAGTGCCTCTACCTCCCTACAAAAACTAAATTCACACAGTACAAAAATTTCAAACAATGATAATAGCAGGAAAAAAAATGTTGTTTTTTTTTTTTTCCTAACTTGGTGTTAACCTAATGATATGTGACATTGCTATCAATGCAGTGCAATAAAAATGAAATGGTACCCAATGTGCACAGACACTATGGAAATTTCGAATGACAACAGCAACAACAAAAATTATACTTTCCTTTCTTATGCCCTTTGCATTAACGTAAGGATATGTGACTTTGCTATCCATGCACTGCAATAAAACTGAAATTGGTGGCCAATGTGCCTAGACAGAGCCTTCAAATAAAACAAAAATAAAATTATATTCCTTTGCATCATGTAAAGGATAGATGATGCGAGGCACAAATTTCACTTTGCTGCCACATCAGAAATAAAATGCCAGATGAGAACCTATATTTCTTTCTTGTCATGAGGGAGTAAAAAATGTACTTAGAAACAATTTTTTTTTTTTTAATTTTTCTTCATTTTGTAAACACTGGAAACATGTTTTAAAACAGTGTCTTCTATTAGACTCACATTGTGTTTATACACTTCCTAAATGAATGCTTTTTTGGTAAAGTGTTTGTGTCTAACGTTACTCATATAAATAAAAATATACAGTCATTTTATGGGATAATAGGCAAACAGACATCTGCATGCAACATTTCCCTCATTAGATCTTATCATGCTAGCATATTTTTATGACTTCACTACCAAATACAATGTGCTGATTTGAAACCTTCTTAAATAAAACTTATTATGTATGTTAACGACCCAAATGCTTTAGTTATGCTTGGAGAATTATTTAATAAAGGATTAGTTAGTGCTGCTGTAGCACAAGGCAACGTGACCTGGAGGAATACGCCGGTAGATACTGTGTGAGCTGGAACAGCAGCTCTTAATCTGTGATCAGTGAACCCGATGGTCCACTGATTGCTTTAGACAAGATGGACCAGCAGGCTGACTGTCCTTATTTTCAGCTATAGAATTGCATTACAAATAACTGTAGATGTATTAGGTACCTTAGCATAAGTTTTCACAGGCAAGTAGTCTTCCTCATTAACACAAAGATGCATGGTATTTATTGGAAAGAGCCTGTGAAACTGGTAGTTGTTCAAAAGACTGCACTTCTTAAGAAAATCTGGTTTATGCTTTCAAACAAAGACAGTAAAACAAAAGCACTGGTCTGGAGGACTCATCTTGGAATTAGGAACCCTCTCAACTTAATGGGAGGGGGCTCCATTTTTTGGATGCTGTAAACCGATTGCTGTTACTGCTGGCACAAGCACAACTGTCACGGTTAAAACCCTTCCTGAAAAAGGAGCGAGGGACCGAGAGTTGAGCCATTGGCAATATCATGTCAAGGAGCCAACAAGCACATAAGCAGATAAAAGTATCTGCTGTGCTGAATTATATCTGGATGTATACTACCGACAAAGTAAAAATCAAGGAATCAGATGGGTTGATAATCTGGCCACAGAAATGCATAAATGCTTGAATAAGAGCTTGAATGCTGTCACATCACACTACAGAAGCATTAGACAGGCCAAACTATAGAGACCAGGAACTACCAAAGAAATGATTTATGCACCGGTCAGTCTGCACAAACTGTCTCTTCTGAATGTATTTAAATGCTTTCTTAGCTGTGATGGAAAAAAATGGAATGAATCCCCCAAACCATTAGTGCTTTCAGCTGGGTTTGATCAAATTGTTACACTCTCCATGCCCAGGCTCTGAAAGATGAATACATAATTGAGAAATTCTCTTTTCTAAAACATTTCTTAAATCCAACAACAAAAGAGTTTAATCATAAAGTTACTCCCTTTTCAGGGATAGTTCTGCCATAGCTGTTTGGATAGAATGACTGGAAATCAGAGCTACAGTCATTTAAATAATCTGTTAAAAAGCTATTAAGTTTCCCTAATGCTAGTCATTTTTAAATGGCTCTCGGTTTGATTCATGAACAATACATGAACAGTACATGATTCAAATGGGCAATCTTTATTAAGTACTTATTCCAGAATGAATGTCAAACTGGGTGAAATCCATTGTATATTGTAGCATTCTCATATAATTTTTAAAATAGTTCTGCCTTAAAGTCAAACTTCTCATAGACCAAACTTGACAGAGAAGTTGGGACTGCCACAGAAGATCAAGGAGCCAATAGAGGCTGAAAGATATTATATAGATAATTGTAAAGATCTCGCTACAGTACAAGTGCTTTTGAAGTTCTGTAATGACTTTTTGCTATCAGGACCCGTCAGGTTTAATTGAAGTCAAAGCTTGCTACTTAATCATGAGATCCATAAGTGTGTAAATATTAGTGCTGCTGCTGAGCAATGAGTCGTCTTAGTATTAATTAGGAAGAAAATTACTTGTGCTGCTGGAAGGGCACAGGGCCGAGCGCGCCGCGCGGAAAGGTGCACTAAACTGCTATTAGTGTATTTACAGGGAGCTACATGCAGCACAGGGGAATCAGGAGCTTCTGCTTCAATTCCATTTCTAACCAGCTTGCTTTGAGGCTTGGGTAGGTTATTTTCTCACCACACAACTGTTTCTCAGTTATCCTTACTGTAAGGTATGGTTTAGACAAATTATTACTCAACTGTCTGTGATACTGTAGGAACTGAAAAATTTACTTTAACATGGAATTTCCTACAGTTCAAAGCATTTCAGCTTAATGCATAATACATAAACATAAAGGCAATCACCCAGTGTTATATAATCTATTTGGTTAACATACCCTTGCTTCCTGTAAACAGCTGATGCTGGGATGATATTAAAGGAAGAGTTATGGCTACTTGCCATTTTGAAGCAAACAATATATTGCTAGTTGAGCAATATGATCAAAATCCAAAGCATTGTGTCTGCCTTATTATAAGTTGGGCCAAAGTGACTTAGATCTGCTTAAATAATTCTAAATTATGGTAAGTTTTTAAAGCGGTGAGAAAAGATTTAATGTGGGCCACACAGGATTTATGGATAGATATATGATGATATTCTAAAACATGATTGTAAATAGGTAACGTAAAAATTAGCACTACAACTGTTAATTTATACTCAAGGTACACTTCTTTCAGTATTGTGGGCAGTGAAGTGACGTATCTGCAGAGCCCCTTGCATGATCTATAGAACTCTCAGGACACAGTTTTTTCAGTTCAACAGTTCATAAAGTTAAAGTTCATCCACTACTCAAAGCTTTATAGAAATCTTAACACCCATTTTTGCACATGGCATTCTTGCAGCAGTGTTACCAATCACACACCAAAAAGTTGCCCTGGGAAAAGAAATGGTTTGGTTAGATGCCTAGATGAGGTAAACTTCTCAAACACTTTAAAATTTAATACATTCCAACTGTACTCCATTCTGGGCAGTGATGCTTCTTTTATTGTTGAGTTACTCAGGCCCATAATCAGGTCCCTAATATGTTCAACAAAGCATCAGGATACATAAAATATCTTACCAGATAATCCTCTTTGGAATCCACAGTTCAGTTATTAAGTATTCCTTTTACTAATCTCTCTAATCCTCCGTTGATATAGGTCAGTAAAACAGTGGCTAAATCTCTTATGATAAAACTAAGTCTAGATTTTGTATTCATTCCTGTTACATTTTTTGTTTTATTTGTCTCAGCTGCTCCCAGTCCCCGAAGAGACATCCCCAGTCTAACAGGTGTTGCCCTTGGCAAGCCCCGCAAACCTAGGGGGAGGGCTGCACGTAGGTATGTCAGCTGTGAATCCATACTCCCCAGCAAACGGAGACGTAGCTGTAAAATTCATGTGCAAGTCAAGACTAGGGGTGTAGGCTGTTTGATAACTGAGATCACATTAGCGCACTAGTGTTTGCAGCCACTGGATTAGCAATCAGTGTTAAATCTTCACATGCAATGAAAGTTAACAGTGCTGTTTTTATATTGTCCCCCCAAAAAATGACTGAGTCTGTTTTCCCTTTTTGATTACAGTTCATTTAAGGGAAGAGCATTACTGCATGCTTTGAAAATGTTTTATGTGTCTTTGGCTGATAGAACACACAGAACGTTTCAATAGGCCCATTTATTTGAGCAGACGTATTAAATAATACTTTAAATGTGAACATGCATGTCATAAATTTTGTAGTCTCTTTAAAGTAGGATAAATCTGTGTATTTAAAATAGTCTTTCTTCAAAGCCATCTTTTTTTTTCAAGCAGTCATAAAGGAAACTCTGATTTGTGCTGCATGAACAATGCCAGCATCATCATTTTAATGTTATCCATATGGGCTTCTAATAATAGATAAGAGACTACATTTGTATTGTATGTCTTAGAGACATTTAAAATCTTGATAAGGAAAGGCTGATTTCATTGGCCCCACAGTTAAAGGAAAGCAGACCCTAATTAAAAGAATTCTGTTCTGAATTAACTAGTTTGACATGTGCTAATTGACAGTTCCTGTGAAATGGTTCTAATTAAAGTCAATATGTCTTTTTCAATTAAAAGGAAATTAAGAATATACTAATATACATTAACAACTTAATCTGCCTTCAATATCCCATACATCAGCTGCTTTTTTTCTGATGTTATTGGAGAACCATCTGACATGCGTCTTCTACTGTTTGGTTATGGTGCCTCATTATTACTCAACAAGAATGCAGGCGCTGGTGTATGTATCCTAGAGCAAGACAATAACCTGCCTATACTTCGCATGTGCAATTCCTTATCTCTTGTCCCATTAAGAGCAGATTCATCTTTCCGTGCAAAAGGAAAGCAACTTTTCTTTAGGGCAGAAATATTCTTCCTAATTGCGCACGGGGGCAAGGAGCGACAATTAGTCAGTGAATCCAGACTACTAGGGGGAGCCTTAGAAGCCTTGACATACTGCTGAGCTGTTCTTTCTTTATTTGGCCCGAGCAAAGGCAGAACTTTGACTTTTGAGAGCCACTTCTCCTCATGTTCTGTTTCAGAAGTGAATGCAGGGCAGAGTTCTCTGGTGGGAATGCTTTTAATTGTATATACAAGAAGAAAATCGAAAACATGCCTGCTTGGTAGAGCAGTGCTGAAAACCATCCCATTGTTGTCGCTGGAAATGTGACGTGGCTGTTTATAGCCACAAAATTAAGTATTCAAATGTGCCATTGACTTTTTGCTACCATTTCCAAGGCTTTATTGCTACTGACTTTTCCTAACTGAAAAAGCTCTGTGCAAAATATCAGTCCCCATGCTGATCAAATCACTATCTCAACGTATAGTGAACTCTGCAGAAGATTGCCATTTGCTCATGTGAACTTGAATTTATTATTGATTTTTATTTATTATTTTATTTTATTGATTTTTATTTATTATTGAGAGTGAAAAACAGGAGTCAAATGATACATTTTGGGGAGAGGAGAGTCACTAGGAGAACAAGTAGTCTTAAAAGATAAATTAGTTGCTTAAGAAAACCTTCTTATATAGGCTGTTAAAAACACAGTCTCAGTTCTGTTAAAAAATTTCTATCTCAGGGAACACTACTTCAGCTATGAATATTCACTCTGTTGAATTTATCATGGAGAGAATATGTTATCTAGCCAGATTTAACCAAATCTTGTCTCAGCTCCAGCAATTTTAAAACTTTTATTTTTAAAAAAGTGACTCTCTCAGATCATAGCAGAAAACATTCATCTTTTTAAAAAGATGAAAATTCAGAAAATAAATATTTTATTTACCTGTGCTATTTGGAAGCAAATTAAGTGACAGATATAAATTTTTGCAATTCCAGAAACTGAATCAGAAGGTTATTGAGAGTGCAGTTAAACTTTGGAAACTATGTAAAATGCTTTGGAAGGATTTGTGGGCTGTGGTGAGGGTCTGCTTTGTTTTGTTTTGTTTTGTTATTTGAGGTTGTTGGCTTTCCTGGCATTTGTCAAAATTTATATTCATTTCAAGAAACAATTAATATCCAAAGTATTTCATTCTCTTGAAATAAAAATGATCATGTTGCCTGTTATAATCTGGTTCTGTTTAACAGAAAGTATCCAGCCAGATTTTCAAAACTGTGGGACCAGATATCATATATGTATTAATTTTTGCATGAAAGCAAACGTTAATAAAGGGTTTAAAACTTTGTCCCAAAGCATCTACTATGATGCTATCTACTACTATGTACTCATCAGATCAAAATACCTCGTCTTAAAGCTAAGAACAGAATTCTCAATCAGCTGTCTTAATACTGTGTGGAACATTTGTTCAATGTTTTGAACGCAGTAAGATACTTGGGCCGCTTGTCTTGAATCTCAGGCTAAGAGTCAAGTTCTGTAAGATTTTTGGCTATTTTTTATTAGCCAAATTACAAAGGTCTCAGAAGGATCCTCATTCTTCTCTCCTCCCTACCGGGTTGCTAGTGCATCCCTAGGATTCTAAAGAAAAACGTAAAGGGAAGAAGCAAAAGAATCCGGCTAACCTAAAATTAAGAATACAGACCTTTAAAAGTGGCCGCTGGGTTCTATCAAATGGAGTTAAATACCCAGCTGCCATTGAGGAGCTGGGGTGAATGACCTGTTTGTGTTACTTCAGTGTGAAAACTTTATTTGACCAAACCAGGTGCTAAGCTAATCGTGTGCTCAGGCTATCCTGGTCCTAAGCTAAAATAGTCATAAGCCTGCAATAAAAACACAAATCTTAAATATAGCTTTTGTTTAGAGGAAAAAGCTCCCGTAACAAATGGGGCTAGCCTCCTTGGTACCATGGTTTGGTCTACTGAAACCTTTCCACATATCATTGTCTAAGCTGCAAACAGCCTTTTTAAAGAACCCCTATGGTGTGTCTAGGAGCATAAATGACGCAGACACCGCTCTCTTCTCAGAGTCAAGTTTTTAACCACTGCCTTGGCGTGGTGCTGGTGCAGACGCACCATACCAAAGAAAGATATTAAACTCGTCTCTAAAATCGGTAAATAAACAAATCTCTGAGCGATGGCAGAAATTCTGACTACTTGTATTCATTAAAATTCCATGGTACTTTGCACAAGAGGAATGCTAATCCTAGAGTCTAAACTGAGGCCCAATCCCCCAATCTCTTAAAATATGCTTAAAATAGAGTTAGACTGCTTGCGAGATTCAGTTTAAGGAACTAGTTGACTGCACCTCAACAGTAGTCTGCCTGTCTGAAACGCAGCTTGTGTTTTTCCACTGTGTGCGTTATTCTTCCATCTCTTACCTCCTTTCATTGTTGTTTTCCTGGGAGTTGCTAAGTATTCACTGTATTTCAGCCCAGAGTAGTTACATTTCTTGCACAAGTAAGAGAATGAGGAGAGTGGTATGTAATACTCAGAATATCAGCTTGCTCTTACTGCCCTTCCTAAGCCTGTTTCAATATTACAACTCCTTGCTCTGGAAGAGGGGAGAAAAGGGGAGAGGGGCTGGGGCACTTGATAAAATAATTGCCTTGGTTCTGCAAACACTTTGGAGTAAACTTTACTGGCAGAGTAGTCACATGAACTTCAAAAAGCCAAGGCTGTGCTTGCTGGAGCGTGCCAGCGGAGTGCATTTCCAGGACGTGTCAGAATCTTTTTCTTGCAGTGTAAACATTTAAAATGAGCTCCGTCCTCGTAGCTCTTGAGCCTTCCTTCCACACGCAGTTAGTCTCAAAAGCCAGGGGATCATATAGGAAGAAAGGTTTCTTGGCTAGATAAATACCCTGCTTTTTATAATTAGCTTTCTAATATATCAGCAGTACTGTTACTCTCGAGAAGAAATATCGCTACATGAATAAAAGTACTAAACTTAGAAATTACCTTCCTGTGGATGAAGTCTGAGTCTGACAGCCCTGAAAGTTAAAAACAAAGTAAGACCAAAAAAAAAAAAAAAAAATCAAGTCCCTATGAACTTTCCAGAATGCAGCTATCTTTGTCTTTGTATAAATAATTAGTGAAGCAGTCTCTCTGTTTATATCCAGCCTAGCTAGATAGAGTTGTTTGTGTGGGGAAGAAACCGCTGTGTTCTTGATGTAAGCCAAGAACATCCTATAAATTCTAGAGTCCAAGAAAAATTTTTCTTGGCAACAGGTCTGCTCAAGAAATCAGCATGTGGGACATGGGATGCCATGGTCCATGTAAAAACCTCTGGTTAGCAAGCTTTTACAGCTCAACGTCTGTCCTTAGCATTCTTTGCTCCTTCCCCTCCCCTTCATGGCATTTGCTATACGTAGTCACATTTTCCTAGCCATGGATGCTGTGAAAATTATACATCCTCTTAATACATACATTATGGAAAGTGTTTGTTTTCACTGTTAGAACAGATAAACATATTTTCAACATGTATTTGCTCATGAGCTGAAAAGCAAAGTCATGTGGGGTGTTTTTAATATCTTGTTGGCTCTGCTATTGAGAACATTTGGCCCCAGGCTGCCTTCATTTACATACCATGCCCCACATCTTTTCTATTATCGTTAATTGAATATTCACATTTCAGTTCTCCTGATTCTGACCCCCATTTGTTTTGCACATTCCTCTGCACTCAGTGGCATTAATTTTTCTGGCATTATTATTAATATTAGCATGCAAATAATTGTTTCATTAGAGTCGTCCCCTTCATTGCCAGGGAAAATGGCTTAAAATCTCTTTGAACTGATAGTATGTCTGTCTCCCTCTGTTCCATACGTGTAGGTAAGATTAGTACTGAAAACAAATATAGCTAAAGGGTTATACTAGTTTCTATTTTAACCTCTTACATTTAAGTATTCTGACTTTTCTGACCTTTACATTCAAGCCTTTACATTTAGGACTAAGCTTTGTCATCTTCATCTTTGCCCCAGGGTATCTTTATGAAGCAAAAGCAGGAAGCTTAGCTAGAAGGATACACTTTTTCTCTAACTATAACAAAAGTTGCATCCTAAACAACTAGCTGAAAATAGTTGAAATATGTCATGGAGTAATCCTTCAAGAAGCATTCCTTCCACTACAGTAGTGAAATGTGATCGGATTCTGCCTTTATCATGATTTTGATGGCTCTGTTCATTTCAAGTGCACAGACAAGGGAGACAGACATGTGGACCGGTGACTCGGTTTCTGAGTGGAAAATCTGCAGAAGTGGTAAACAGGTAAGAAATCTTGCATTTGTCTTAATTACTCTCTGCACGCTTTGCATTATCCAAAGGATCGGGAGAGCTCCTTCTAAATCCAACTAGGAGAAATCCCACAGATGTGCCTTTCAGATTGCTCTGCAGCTCGTAATGGCCATCAGAATAACTGGCCAAAGTGGGGTATGGATATTCTTGTAATACTGGAAATAACGGATTATTAAATTTCTGCACCTCTGTAGACAGCTATGTCACTTTTCATGAGCCAAGGAGCCGCAAAAAGCATTCAGTTCTACATAGATTATTTTCAGGAGCTTCCAATCCTGTTCTAAGCCCCCCCAAAAAGCCCTCTGGGTACATAGCACATCAGCACTGCTTTATAAGGCAAGGCGGGGGTTTTGAAGCCACAGAGCAAAGATCTTCTGGGTCTTCTGCCGTTTTTGCTTACAGTCTAGGAAAATCTTTCTAAAAACTGAACCTGGAGATGGACTTCCTGATGGTGTGCTTTAAAGTCAGTAACTGGCAAGGTTAACATTCAACTAGTTGTGATGCTTTGGAAAATAGTCTTCAGTTATGTCACTAAAGATTATCTCACCTGCAGTATGACAGGGTACTTTTACTCATGTCAAACCTGAGTCTTTCCGCTTGTAATGTCATTCCTGGCTGCCATACCAATGTGTGAGTCCCGCTGAAGGAACAGGACTCATGTGGGTGCATCAGTCCTCCAATATGCTGTGTATTAAAGGAGCGATGGCTTTGATGTATCTGTAAAAAGAAAACGTGCTGCACAGAAATCAGTGAATGTGCCAGATGAAATCCAGTTAAATGCGTGTGAAAAGTACACTGTAAAGAGAGGTTGTAATTCTAATCCCAGATAAAAGTAAAGGATAGTAGCGTAAACAGATTGGCACTTCGAAGCTCTCTAAAATGTGTAGGTACCTTGTTTCACGGATACAGAAATTGCACCTCTGTATAAGAGCCTGTTAAACCTTTCGGGCAGCTGGTTTACCTTCCTTATCCAAGATACTCTTAAGGGAGACTCTTCTGGTGGATGAAAAGAGAAATATGTGCTGTAGATTTCAGGCACAACTCAGACTGCTTTGGAAGTCAGTGGGAGACTTTCCATTGACTTCCAAAGATACTGGCCCAGAACCTCTCTTTCTGTGAGAGCAGTTCCCTCTGCGATACGTACAGTCAAATCCAGCCTCTGAATGCCAGCATTTCCAAATCTTGGTGTGTAATGCTAGAAATCTCAAGTTCATCACCAAAGTAAGTGGGAGCTTTGGTGGGTCACATCCATCTCTGTGTGAAGTAAACAGCATTCATACATGTTTTTTTTTTTTTTTTCTGAAAGCAGATATAACTTTCAGTTGGGCGCCTAAATTGGAATTGGATGATAAAATGTACACAAGCAAGTTTGAAAACTTCAGTGTAGATAAAGACAAACAGGCAGTGTGCAGGATGTTAGATGTTATCGTCCTGTTGGTGTTTTTTGCCTCACCCACATTAAAAACTGCCGGTTCTTAATAGCCCTGACCTTTGTGTGAAGTTGGTCCATCCTCCTATTAATTACAATTGGTTTGTGGAGAAACAGCACATGCCATCCATGAATCCAAGAATTAATGTAATCTAAGAAATGTCAGATGAAACACTGGAATGGAGCTTTGTCATGTTCCTGTTTGGGTATTTGAGTTAACCATTACAGCCTTGATCCATGAGATGCATTGTGGTGCCAAAAAGCAGCCCACTAACAGCAGCCAAGTATGTGTCTGTCTATGCACAGATCACATTGCCGGACTGGAGCCCTGGAATGCCCTTAAAGTGAGGCCAGACCATGGTCTTACGTAAGACCTCTTATTCAGCCCAGTTGAAATCAATGGGGCTATTGGATGAAAAAATACAAAGAGAAAGGAATTTCCAGTCCCATCTTTCATGTTCTACATGGTTTGTGTATGTGCATACTCAAAATGCAATGTAGTTTTATATTTTATCATTTGAATCATAGAAAATAAGCATAATTTATGCAGGATCCCACATGCCTGTTAAATAGTCAGAGTACTTTTCATGTGGAGAGACTAAAGGCAGAACTGAGACGTCTGTCTCTGTGCGTATGCGTGCAGCATGTCCTGAGGAAAGCTAACTCGAAGGGAACTCTCTAGCTGCAACGTTTTACAGCAGTTTTCAGAATGTCAGAGGCCGCTTTTGATATGTATCAATAATTAAGTACGAGGACTTCTTAAATTCCATTTTTTCTTCTGTAAACATAAAGCTGCAGTTCACCAGGCCGCTGCCTTCCTGACCAGGGAGACATTGTCACGCGGTTCACAAAGGCTGAGCCGGGTGATGTCACACGACACAGGAGCGTGTAGACTAGTTAGGTTTTAAAGCCTGCCCTGAGCCAAGCGTGTGTCAGGAGTGCCGCAGCAGGAGGTGACTTGGATGGCAGCGGAGACATTATGTGGTGTTTGTTTAAGTTGGGGTGCGAAAGGGGAGCCCTCCGAGCCCTTTCATCCCCGTGGCCGGGCGTAAAAGGCTGCCTGCCTGGCACGGAGGGTAAGGTGCCCGTGCCCCTCACGCAGCTGTCGGTCTTTGAGCCTGCGGGTTTGCAGGCTGGGAGAGGAGACACCCTCCTGCTTTCAGCATGTGGGCGAAAGATCCTGCTCTGGCAAATTAAAGTGGAATGAAAACTGAGGCTTCTCCCTAGGTTTATATTATCTCTTTTTAGGTTTATCTCTTGTGTATACTCTTTATCTCTGCATATCCTGCAAAAGTGACAGCTACAAGATCTGGGATAGTCCTTCAGCTGCAGACTTCCTTCTCCCTGCCATGCGGAGTGCATGCCTATGAGTTGTTGTGTTTTGCTGTTGTTTCTTGAGAAAGGATCTATTTATTAGCTGTATATTTGAAATGCACACACATATATTCAAACAAGAGCCAATGCACATTCACGGATGAAATGTAAATCCCGTTCTACATGGTTCTTGGAAAACATCCGCATGTTTTAGTTAAACTCATGCACTGCAAGCAGGGCTAGAGCCAAGATCTTTAAAAGAGCAGCGAAAAACAAGGAGACAGAGGTGTATAGTGGAGTGATAGTCTAACACAGGAAAATATCCTGAGGACCTATATAACAAGTATTATATGCATGAGCAATTGCATTAGTACAGTCCAAATTACACATATTGAAGAAAATACACACTTTTTTTTTTAAGGAATAGCATTTCCTGGTCTTTGCCAGTATGCTGTCTAGAAATATCTGTATTCTATGTATTTACTGGTTTTCATGGACTGACCTGTACAAAATCTTAGCTAGAAAGATACCCAGAAAGGAAGGAACAAGTTCAAGAAGTAACATGAACCTTAAATTAAGTTTTAAGATTCGCACCAAACAGAATGACAAAGGAAGCAGACCACAGTGTTTTAGCTTCAGCGACAGAATATAGCCACATGTAAAGTGTACATTGTTACTGTAGAGATTCTTCTGCTCCCTCTCTGTGTTTCTCTTTGCAACCATAAGATGAGGGGGTGATCACCAGTGGGAAATGAACAGTCACTGCAGTATCGGATCGGGCTGGAATCTGTCATGCTTGGAAACCAGTGTGAATAGCGTGGTCTTACACTCAGGATAAGAAAGGAATGCTAAAGTTCTGATTGAGCAAAGTGATACCCGGATAAGAATAAAGCAAGATCGTTTAGTTTTGGCATATAATTAGATCCATTTTGACACTTCCCATAGCTAAAGGTTATGCTTTTTTTTTTTTTTTTTTTTTTTTTTTTTTTTTTTTTTTTTGCTGCTGTCTTTTTATAAGGAAAAAAAAAGCTATGGTAAGAAGTAGGTGAATGTTTGTGAATTGCTCAGGACTCATCCTAAATATTCAGTGATTTTTAGGGGTAGTTTACAGTAGGGGCAGTCTTACTAAGCCCTCATCTGTAGGAACTCAGCTCTTTATAATGTACATTCTTGCAAATAATTGCAATGGAGGATACATGGGCCTTTCCAGAATGCACCATGCACAGTCAAGCGCTAGCTTAATTTATTTTAGGTCAATATATTAAATATCTTTTTCCTGATACCACATTTGAGCTAAGGTTATATTTGTTAGTATAACAAGAGGTCATGGTGGTTTAGTCTAGGAAAATAATTATGCTTGGTTGAGGTACAGTCCTTTCAAAAGAGGTTAATGATACATTCCCTTTTTTCCCCTGCAAAGTGACAATTTATAAAGTCATTTAATTAAAGCAGAAGTTAGGGTCACCTTCAGACCTGCCTTTTTTTTTTGTCAGCTCTGTTGCTGTCAACAAAGGTTCTGAGCGTAGAGTGAGTGCAGAAAGTGGAGTGATGCACAGTGCGGACCAGAGACGAGCATTTTACTCTGAATGCCCTGGATGGCGTTGGCTGTTGCAATAATTGATTAGTCTTTGTGATGTTGTCACACAGTAGCCTTTCTAGTCAGGGCTAACCTTTCTTGTATGGAAACCGTAGTTCTAGCAATAATGGTTGAGCACTTACCTCTTTGTGTGTCTTTTGTGACCATATTGATTTTAGACATTCGTGACCTCAGCGGTTTGGTACATAGGACGTTACGTCTGGAATTTGCGAATTTTATGTGGAAAGCTCGTCCCAGTTAAGTCCAAGTGAAGTTTGCATTTGACCCCAGCAGGACAAGAATTTTACCTTGATTTGCCATCATTGACCCCTCCAGTGTTATATAACCTTGATCTGTAGAAATGCTCAAAGTAAATGCAGATTTTTCTTGCCAGAGCACAGGCCATGTGCATGTGGCAAAACACAGAGTTTGATAATTGTTTGCATTTATTAACCTCTGACCAATGCCAGGAACCTACGTGAAGCTAGAAAGGATCCCTGAGAGTCTAACTCTCTCCCTAGCTTAATCCAGCATTCTTAGTATACCTAGTCCCATCCTTTGGCACAATTTCTATGGATTTTCAAGCATACAGGGTCAAACTGTTCTGTGCATCCTAGAGCATTGTACTATCCTTTTGAGCTACTGTCATACATGAAATGATACTATGGCCTTGTGAAGCTTTCTCATATCTTCTGGGAGAGGCATAGATGCTACCATAGAATGTTACAAAACTTCCCTTGAATTGCCAGGGACTTTGTTTTATGTTATTCATAGAAATACCTCGATGCAGTGCATGGCACTCAATTCACCCAACTTTAGCTCTCTAAAATTTAGCTCTGCTCATGTAAAAGTATTTATTTCTCTCTCTAGACAGAACAAGCTAGGAAACTAAGAATGGTGTAGTAGTGCTAGGATCTTCATTTTTGTTGGGTTCTCAGTCAACACCTCTTTACTGTCCGTAAGAATTTTCTCTGCTGGGCAGGACTATTACAGGGCATTGCAGATGTCTTGCCTCCTGTCAGTGCCATTTTGAATTAATGTTTTTGTGAAGGTTTCAGGTGCAGAGGGGCTAGATATAAAGAACAATTCGGGTAACACAGGACAAGGGCCAGTCTAGTATGTGGCTTTATGTGTTGCTTCATGAAAGGGATGGAAGGAAGGAGGGTCATTGTGGAGCATAGATTTTCCTTGGGCCTCCACCTTTCTGTCAGACAGACCAAGTGTATCATTTAGGTTCACATCCTAATTATTTGAACATTATGAGAGAGTGAGCTAATGAGAAATGTTTTCATATTATTATTCCCTCAGCATTTTGGGGACCATTTTTGAAACGAAAGGGAACTGGCTTCATGTCATGCTTGTGTTTCTCCCAAACTATTCTTGAATAACAAAGCTGTTGCCACCATATGAATGCCACAGGTAGATTAATGTTTTTCACACCCAGCATCTAAGTTGGAAAATAAATTTCACTTTTTCTGGACAGAAAAAGTCAGAACGTTCATGGAGACAGTTATCTGCTACAAATTCCTCAGCTGGTTCCAGTAAACCTCCACAATATCTTTCTTTGCTTGTGCATGCTTTAGAAGCAGAACTACATTTTCAAAAAAGTCTAAGGGATAAAATTACATAAAATAACCTAATTTTACAGCGTCTGGGAAAATCCTTAGCCATCGGTTGACATCTGTCAGTGCTCTGCTGGAACACAGAGCTGTAAACGTCTCCTTGAAGTTAGCATCCAAGCCGATGTCTCCAAAAATATGTAGTGCTATCTTCCTTGTCGAAGTTGTTCTATAACTGACTCAGGGATTAAAACCAGTCCTCTGATGCCTCAGATAAATGGGGGAAGAAGTACCAAATTACAGAGTCTGGGTATATTCCTGATGCATCAGACACTCACTCACTCTCTCGTGTTCCTTTTCTCCTTCTGTCCTAGTTTCTAAAAACACGCTCCCAGTGAAGCTAGACTGGCCTGGGACAAAGATGGTAAAGTAACCAAGAACAGGTTGCTGTAGGCTTAGTTCTTAGCTCACAAACCTGCGCTCAGGTCTCACTCCTGCAGCAGAGTTACTGAACTGAGCCCACACTGCAGTGGACTAGGATTCACTTTGCAGCATCATTTTCTGAAACCCTAGTACTGGAGGCATTTAATCAGTTACTTGCACTCATACGTAGGTTAATAAAGGGGGATAGACAAAGTGCCAGGTTATAAATCACTCGAAGAGCTTGAGTGAACTTTCCGGCAGGAATATTGACCGCCTCTGTCGCTGGAGTGCAAGGAGGGAGATTCGCTCCCAGTGCTCACGCAGGAGTGAGAGCTGCTGTTGTGGGGACAGGCAGGGGAGGCGGAAGCAGAGCAGAAAGGTCCTCTTTTGCTGTCCCACAATCTTGCTTACGGGGACAAGTAACAGAAAGAACATTAGCTGGCCTACAGTTTAACACAGCAGCCCTGTTAAGATACCCAAGTTCTGCGCTCGTAGCAGTCAGGCACGTCTGACCCTACCTGTGAAAAGCTCTGGCTCCGTTCAGGCAGGGAATGGCTTATTTGTATAGGAAAAGCTGAGTTTTGGGAAGCTAAAGGTCTAGAAAACTATGATGTGTCAAGAAGTTATGGCCTAAGATACTCTGAATTCCTCACCATGGTAAACTGTATCTCGATGGCTTTAGGTTTCTTCAGATTAATCCTCCCGAAACTAAAAAATGCTTTGTAGGCCAGTAGGCAACCTGAGGGCAACCTGCAAAGCCCATCTCTTCTCAGACGTTTTCAGGGAGTTGTTGGAGATTTTGTTTCCATTTTGTAGGGATGGAGCTTGGCTTTGCTGGCTTCTAGTGGAAGACAGACACTGTGAGTGTTATTAATAACTTCAGTCACATAGGTTCCTCTGGGGTGAGCGCAGTTCATGTGTCCCCTCTTGCTTATTTTCTAAGATGTTTGGGAATGGCTTTAGTCATCAGAAACCTTGGTCAAAAGGATCAATGTACATTTAGCCTATCTCTTCCTGTAAATAGTTTGCATTTCACACACACGCATGCACATAGAAATTGGCAGAAATGTAGATTCAGTGGGGAAAAAGAAAGAGTAATTCCGTGGAAGTGATCCAGGAAGGGATGTGAGAATGTCCTGTAAAGGGACAGCAGGAGCGATGCAGCCGCCTCGCACGCTGCTGTCCGTGCAGCAGCAGCAGCTGGAGTTGCACCTGATCCTGGTGGGGCTGCAGACCCACGGCTGGCACCGGCTCGGTGCGGGAAGATTCCCTGTGTTCAGCAGAGCCACGTGCTCTACAATAACGGCGTTAGCCGTGACGGAGGGATCGCTCTTCTCGTCAGCGCCTCTCACCTGCGAGTCTTGTCCTTTTAGTTAAAGGCAGCGGAGCTTCGCTTCTCGTGTGCGACGCGCAGGCTTCCAGAACGTTTATTTGCTGTCTCTGATTTTCCTTCCCCCAACTTCAAAACTTGCTAAATGAAAATAAGGGCCGCCGCTCTGCAGTGGAATAAGCAGTCGCTTGATAGCGCCTCGCTAGCTCTTGAAAGCGCTGCGCAGCTGCTGGCGCGTGTTTGTGCTGGCATCGCCGAGCGGAGCCCTGGGAATAGGGAATCTGATTTCAGAGAAACAAGAGCTAGCTTCAAAGGCGCCAGCAGCTCTCCCCAGCTGATAGAACTTTTACGGAGAGAAAACAACAGTGAAGCAAGAAACACGCCAGCAATATCTCCTGTTACTCCTCTGCAGGCCTTTTAAAAACTTTCTTCTCGTTTATCTGATTATATACTTCCGCTTCTAAATTCTCCCTCGTGGTGGTTTTTACCTTTTCTGTTGGTTTAGGTGTTTGATTGTAGATTTCAGTGTGAGACCACATTACTTCAAAGCACATTATATTGGTTATTAAAGGGAAAAAAAGCCCTCCTGTAATTGCAGTATATCCTTGGAGGACTCTTCAGAGTGAGAAACCAATTGGAAGTCTATTAGACAAATATTTTTTTCTTCTTCTTTTTAAATATAGATTAAAGGGGTCTTATTCTCTAATAATGAGCTAGCCCAAACTTTTTGTTCACTGATGCTAGGGGTATTTAAATATTACAGCTAATCTGGTTTTATCATATTTATCTGGGAATGATCTGGTTCGAATAAACACGGTCGCCGAAGTGCATTCTCAGCACTTTGGCTGAAAAAGACTGAAAAAATGTAGGGTGTGGGAGAGGCTATTTTGAAAACTAATTATGTGCTTTTTTTTTTTTTTTTTCCCTTAATAGGAGTATTTTTTAAATTAAGAGGACCAGTCCTTCTCTTGTTTCATTTAATATCAATTTGGCAGTTTGGTAAGGAGAACAAATCCATATCCTTGAAGTTACAGATCTGGTCGCCTTGTGGTGTGAATTCTTGAACTGAACAAAATCAGCGCATCTGGACCTGTTAAGATGTTACAGTCCACATCAGTCGAAGAACCATTCTGATATATTTTTGCAGAGAGCTCCCCACGTACATTGCTGATGTACAATAACATCTTTGCCTCTGCTTGTGAAAGAGGCTTCTTTTTCTTTTACCTTTCCAAGCACAATTTCCTGGCGCTAATGGGTTGGGATATTTCCGTGGGAAGGTTCTGTGCAAGGGGCTCTTTGAGGAGGGAGACGACAGAACACAGTGTGTTCAGTTATTCTGAATGTACGATGGATGAAATGTCAAAAATAATTCCACAGGCTGCCGATGTGCAATCCCCGGGGACAAATACCTGCAGTTGAAATCCCACTGCAGGTTTAATTTGCCCAAATGAATCGCTGTCGCAACACCCTTTGTTACTTTTGCAGAACAGTGCCAAAATAGCTCTTGACAAATTACAAACCAAGAGCAAAGCGTCTCTGAAATTACTACATATCACTCATAACTAAATGTGGCTGATAACTCTTAATCAGTTAAAAGAGCTGTAAAAAGGAAATACTTTATTTGGTCCTGATCACTTTTGGTATTGGACAGGTTTGAACTGCAAAGATTTCAGTGATAGTTGAGGGGCCAGGGATCCATCGGGAGGTAATGTTCAACTCATTGTGTTATATATAAAGAGTACATGATTGTATCTCTTAATTTGAGAATGTGGAAAGGTGAGGAAAAAAAAAGGTAAGCCATCAAAGTAAAGTTATTCAGCACAAATCTGGAAAAAAAAAAAATGGGCTGGTCTCCTGATCCTGACTGAGCTTAGAGGGAAAGTGTGATTCAGGGCTAGAGGGAAAGTCCCATTCCTTAGGAACTGGAAGGAATGGACGGTTCATTATAAAATGGCACAGGAAAAGAGATCGGAGAATGAATTCCAAGGCAATTTCATTATACATTTGGTACACGTTACCAAAGACGGTAAATACTTATTGTCTCAGTATAATATGAGAGTTAGTCTTCTCTTAACTTTTATGGTCTCCTGGGGTCAAAATCCAATTAAAAGTATGGACAGTTATTTTAAGATCAGCCTGTCCTTATTTACTTATTAATAACTGAGTCTTGGAGAAAGGGTTCTCTTCACCATACCAAGAATACAGTTGATGATACCAGCCCTAATTTTCAGAAGTGCCTTCTGATTTTCCAAGCATTCACTGGCACCCCAACTGACTGCATGGGAGGAGACTGTCAGACCCTCAGCCCACATGGAAGGCACACACAGCGAGTCTGGGAGCTGCCCATTTTTTTTCTCAGTACATAACTGTTTTGTGAAGGCCATTTCTGTGAGCTTGCTTGTGTGTGAAAAGTCTTATGCTAGATAAGAGTGCATTGAAAGTGGGAACTGAAACTCGCTGGTGTGCATTGCATGTTATGGAAATGGCTTCAGAATTTTGGTCCATGAACCTTAGACAGCTGGGTGGTCGGATGGTGCTTCTCCTTTTCTTTGCTTACCAATGCTAAATTTCACTTACAGTGTAAAAAAGATCCAATTTAAGAAATGCACAAATGTAGTATACATTTGTAAATATCACTATTCTGCATAAGCAAGTCAGCAGCTGCTTCCTTGGAATAGCAGTAACGCAGAAGTGTTTATTATATTTTAGCTGTCTTTTTTTTGTTTGCTGTAGGGATGATGTGTAAAGATCCTGGATGAAAGGAGAGACGTTTCATAAGATCTTTGACAATAGAGGAGTTGGTACATGGGATTCACTTGGTATTAAGAGGTAAGCTATTCCATAAAAGAGTTAGAGGTCATATTCTATCCACTGTAGCTTATGGATATTTTCATTACGCATATAAATGTCTAATCCTTTTTTTGAAACCTGCTAATCTCTTGGCCTAAGTTATGCATAGTGCAATGAGTTCAACAGGTTAATTATGGGGTTTGTTTTAAAAAGGAGAAAGGAAAGAATACTTCCTTTTGCTAGAATCTGTTTTTTCTTTTTTTTTTTGTTCCATTAAACTTTGTTTCCTTGAGTAGATAAACAGAAGATCCTGAATTACCTTCAGTATGACTCCTTATTTTGAATAGCGTTGTTAATATTTCTTACCTGTTTTTGTCAATCGAGTAGTCCCAATCTCTAATTTTCCTTCACACAAAAACATGTGCATTTTATGCTTTTTGCGAGGCACAGTCCAGCTGTGCGGGTTATCTGCAGGCAGTGAAACCACACTATTGTGCACTCCTACTCCCAGGACTGTGTATGGTTACATGAAACAGCCTTTAAATAAAACGCAGAAACAATCCTGGGAGCAGAGAGTGGAACCAAAAGGATGCCCTAAGCGCTAGAGCTGCGCTGCCTTTTATGTTCACTTACTGGCCCCATGAATCCTGAATTCTCTCCTTGACTCCAGCGTTTTCCCCAAAGGGTGGGAAATGTGGATTTGAATGCCCTGAGGCAGGAGGGGAAATGGGACCCACGTGTCCTTCTTCCTGTGTGACTGCTCTGACAATAAGGCTATTGCATACAAGAAGGGGGAAGGCACTATCACTTTCTGTCTCCTCTTCCCAAAGTATTTTAACAGAAAACAGTGATCCCTTCTCAGTTCTTTGGAAGACAAAGGGAAAAAGCATGCAAGATCTACACTCAGGAGATTCTTTGGCTATCAAGTGAATAGAGCCTTCTGTAAGTGGTTTTGAACCCATTTGGAGGTGCTGGCCAGGAAACACTGGCTGCTCATTCAGTATGTGGGATTCCAGCCTGGGAGGCATCTGCAGTAACGCCAGCCTTTGAGGCGCTTCGGTCTTAGATCACCTAGATGTCTTCTGAAGTCAGTTAGCCAAAGCCAGCCTCTCTTGGGCTGCACTCACTCCTGAACAAGCCCATCTCTCTTCACTGGCAGCAAAGGCGCCTCCGACTGCCAGATATTTAAGAAGATGAAATTAGGTGAAATCCCACCTAGATGCTTCTGCAAGTTTCAAGGCAGTAGAGAGAATCCAAGCCTTGAAATTGGATTTTATACTCTAGCAAGAAAATACAGAGCTGACTTTCCATTTCTGTACTATTATTTTAATGCAGTTGGGGGTATCACCGGCAGGGTTTTTAATTTGGGCATTTTCTGCTGGCAGCAGAATCTCTCCAGCTAGCTTTGTCTGACCATATTGCAGCTTAGCAGGAAATAAAGACATACTCGGTACGTTTATTTGACAAGCACAGTTCAGTTGTAAGCGCTGTAGTACTTCACTTATAGCCACACGTTATGCCCTGCATTTTGTGGGGGCTGCGGCTTCTCACTCATGCCTGTCCCGCCAGCTCACTCCTTGCAGTTTGTGTCATCAGCTAGGATAGGAGTTTCACTGCAAACGCGTAATGGGAGTGACAAGAACTTTTCATACCGTATCGAAATGCTGGGACATCAAGCACAGGAGAATGGCTATCAGCCAGTGCTTCTGGTGATAGTCAAAGTTGTTCCCAAGTTGTCTCCCCCAGAAGCACAACCGTACAAGTACCGAGAGTCTTTTTACAGGAGCTGACCGCTCTTTTTCCTCACCTGGCTGGGAAGGTTAAGACCAAAACAAGATGATGAGCAACAAAAAAGCGCAGGTATATGCTTACTTGGAGGAAGTGTGTCGTGAGACGTGAGGCTTTGCCTTTGTGCCTGCTCCTGGCGTTGCGGGCTGGGTGAGACGGGCAGTGCTGGAGCCTGCAGGCTGCTTCCCTTTGCGGTTTTAAGGCATGTTGGTCTCGGCATCCATGTAATAATCTGTGAAAGCAATGGTTTCTGCAGCTCTGTTAGGAAAGCAAAATAGAGGCTTGTTGTTCTGTGAAGAAATTATTTACCCCAAGTGTGACATTTATATATTACCTTGATGTTGGTACATTATATATTAACATTCACCCCACTAATGCCCAGACTGACTTGCTCAGAAAACTGGATTCAATTGCCCCTCTTTCTTCTCCCCCAGCCACCTTTTTGTCTTCTAATGACTTTGTTTTCTGCAAGGTGAAACTCCTTTCATAATAATGACTGTTGACCACTTACATTAAGAGAAAAGACATGAAGGGGGGGGGAAAGCATTACGTGTTTTTTTTTCTCTGATTTCTCTGTAATAACATGTAGATTTCTCACAGTATCTTTGTCTTCAAAGTCCTTTGCACGTATTTAAATAACTATCACTCCACCTCCCAAAGGCACCCTGCATAGGACTGCAGCTACAAGCAGACAGGGTTAAAATGTCCAATGGCGTTGCCTGAGAACCTAGCTGTACTGAGGCTCTCCAGAATGCAGGTTCTTGAGGAACTGCATTGGACTTAGCAATGGCAGGTGATCCTAAAGCATTTTCCTCACTGGAGGTGAAGCACTAAGGATTAGGAACTTGTAGAGCACTTGAGGACCATCCTTTTGCTCAGATCGTGGCGCTTTTACAAAAAAATATGTTAAAAATGTCACCAACAGGTTTTAATCTAACAAGCTCCATCACTTTCTAATGGCGTCATGTCAATGAATTACAGCATTAGTGCAGCAGCTATTACTTGCAGAGTTTACAAGTATATTGTCTTTATTTTTTTCATAATTACCCACAAATTTGAACTATCCTGGAGAATATAATCTACTTCAGAGTACTTCCTAAGGGGACATGTGTGCCAGAGATGAAAAGGATTCTGTAGCAGCAGAGAGCTGCACTTACTATGAAGAAGACCTTGATTGCAAATTAGTGCTTTGAGTATCCCTGGCATAATGTATAGATCCAGCAAAGTAAATAAATCTTTCATGGCTGACAAGCACGTTAGAGACCTCTACTCTGAAACCTTACTGTTGCAGACAGTAAAGAACCAAAAGAGGAGGGCAGTCCTTGGGCGACTTGGAGGTGGAATAGCCATCTGCTCTCAGGTTCACCCGGTGCTGCTGAACTGCTCCAGAAATGCTTGGGAAGTGCTATATAGATCCAAGGGTTTGTTAATGCAGCCTTGAGGATCCTATAATGAGGCAGAAAGTCAAAAAAAAAAAAAAAAAAAAAAGCTATTTGTGTCTCCCACACTGACCCCACTAAAAGGCCAGGCTAATTTGACCTAAAAGCCAGAGTGAATTTCTGTTGGGTTTGACTCTCCTATATTTCACTACTTTACACTCAAAATTAAGCTAAAAGGAAATGCAAATTTTTGCGAGGCTAAGCTCTGCCTGTGCTTGCTTGCATGATATGAGTCCTACTACTCAATGCAAGTGTGACATACGCTGCTAGGTGGGCCCATGCATTATGGTATCGCACTAGACCTTTGAAATGAAAGCTACTGCCTCTGGTGGTTTAGGTGGAACAGAGATATATAACCTCCTGGAATATCTGCAGTAGCCCCAAGTTAACAGCCAGTATTTTTTAATCCTTTTAGTTATATTAATACCCTTTTTTTTTTTTTCTGGAATGGAGTTTGCCAATATAATTTGCAATTATTACTTTGCATAATAAATTCATCATTTTGATCTTCTGACTCTGAAAAGCAAATCACCCAGCATATATTATCCGTGGGAAATGAGTTTGTTTGTGTGTTTCGTTAAGATAGATACAAAATATTCGTCCTTCTGGGGTGCGAAGGGTGGGCTAGATTTTAATAAGACAGCAAAAAAAAAAAGAATCAAGACCATTTTTGTAATAAAATCCTGCCTAAGCCAAGCTCTCCCGGTGACAAATCCCCTGGCAGGAGGCCTGCCGGTGGAGCCTTTCCAAGAGCTCCGTCTGAACGGCAGCCAGGGGCGCCCCGGAACAGGCCCGCTATGGCTTATCACCTTTCCCCTCCGACTCCGCGCCTCGCGCTGCTCCGCTCCGACCCCGCGGAGAGAGGGCTTTGCCGGCCTGTTCACAAACAGCCTATTTATTCCTCGGGAGCTGCTCCGAAGGACGTATCCAGGTCACCTAACCCTGTGTTGTCACAGAAACAGTGAGCTTCTGACTCCTTCCTGCAAGCGAGCCAAAAGGCCGGCAAAGCGGCTGCTGGCGGTGGCGCGGGGCTGCTGAGCCGGCGCTCCTCGCTTAGCTCGCTGGGTACGCTGCAGCCTGCCTCGAGGTTGAACACGGAGCGGCATGCGCCTGCCCTCGCCCGAGAGTCTCCCACCCACCAGCTTTGCGTGAAGCAAAGATGGATGCGGATTTTCTTCTCCCCCCCCTTTTTTTTTTTTAATTATTATTATTATTTTGTTTTGTTTACCTCAGCTTCACAACATAATTTCGGTAGCTGTGCTTCCCTTTATTCTTCCCGAGGTTTAAAGCTGTGCCGGCAGCTTCATGCGCATTCTTTCCCTTATTAGTTCAGTTCCCAGGCTGACATTTTTGTCTCTGTTACAATTTTCATTTAAGCTAACATCTCACTTGCTGGGTTGCTCATTTGAGTCAATAGTCATGAGGGTTTGCTGAGAATACTAGCCAGGAGGCAATTGCTTGATGTTGTTTTTTTTCCTTGTTGTTTCAGAAAAGAAAAAAAAAAAAAAGAATATAATAATAATGAGAAACAGTGAGTCAGTGCTGGTGCTCTTGTGGTCAGATAGATATCATTTCTTTCATGTTAACATAAAACCACACAATGACTTTTACAGTGTATCGACATCTCCTGTGGGCTGTATCCTGTACTGATTTACAGGTCATATTATTTTATTTACCTAACTGGGGTTGTACTAAGTGGAAACTGGAGAAGAGTTTTACCTTTTCAGCTCTATATGCGTGTAAAGAAGAGCCTTAAAAATCCTTCCTACTTCTGATCTAAATCCATCATTTAGTAAATGTTCATATTTAGGCTTGTAATCTGACTTGATAAAATTATTCATGTGTTTCTTTTCTTCCCACCAATACTTTGGCACAGCAAATGGGTAGATCAGTGTACAGTAGTAAGATCTTGAGTTGCACATAATGTTCATCTGCCTCTGTGCAGACTGCATGTGAATACAGTATTCAGTAAATAAGAAAGTATTTCTATTAGGCTTTTTTTTACAAGGCACAGTGGGCTAAGGTGGCTTTTTTGCTGTTGTTGTTAAGAAATAAGACTGCCATTTCCACATGTCGTATTAAAAAGCTACTACCCCCATATCTTTTAGTTCTGTAGTCAATGCTGAGATCTCAGCCAAGGGCACAGCCTAGGCATTTGCATGTCAAGATGAAAATAATCCATTTTGATCCTCTATAGAAAATGTGGTAATAGTGGAGGAAGCTCAGAAAACATTACCCGTTGCTCTGTGCCATGGAAGTCTTGAGGGAATAGCATTCCAAAGCAGGGTGTGATGCTGCAGTACAGCGTTGCCTGTAATGCTGGGAAGAGCACAAAGAAGAATTCAGACACAACAGCGGTTATCCTGACAAAGATTACATCTATGCGGATGGAGGGGGAAAAAAAAAGAACTGCCGAAATAAAGGCTGGCTTCATCACACTTAGTGATAGCACTTAACTGACATATCTAAGCTAAGAGTGTGGTGACCATAGGCGCCCCAGCCAGTCAGAGCGGAGAGAGAGAGGGTTCTAAGTTAGATATTAAATGGGATGAATTCGAACCAAGACCGACTGGACAGATACTGAAAGGCTTGGTTTCGGTGTAGGTTTGCAGCTGGCTGTGCACTGCTGGGTTTTGCGGGTAAATCTGCTCTTTTAGAGTGCGGCTTTTGTAGCTGGTGCTGCTCTGGCTGGGGAAGATGCTGCCCAGATCCAGTGGCATTCACTAACGTGCCGTATCGTCCTTCTTTGCTCTGGGGACAGATGCATCTGGCCTTGCAGAAAACCTTCAGAGTGAGAAGAGGCACCGTTCCTGCTGAACGCAGAGCTGAAAGATAGAGCCGGTCTGCTGAAGGTATCGTGTGGGCCTGACAGGTAGGGTTTCCTCAGCTACATTTTGCCATAAATATGGAGTGTGCAGGAAGCCAATAGGTCTACCATTTGTGGCAAAAATACTTTGCCTCGCAGAACAGCTTTGCCAGATGAAAGCCTTTGAGATGTCCCCGAGAGGAGCTGCGACACGTTTGGGCCCTGAAATCTACAACTCCGTGACCGCGTTCAGGATTAAACCACCTCCCCACTTGTCAGGGGAGAACAGAGTGGCAGCCCTCTTGCTTTCCGCGCGGTGGGGCTCTCCGACGCAGTGCAGTGCATGTCCTCTTCCGGCGTGTGGAGGAGCTGGGCTTGGTGACAGTGTGCGCGCTCTCTGCACAAGGAACAAGTAAGACTCCGAAAAAAAACGATTTCTCAATGTTATGAAGTCCTGGCATTGATGCACCCGACTGGCCACAAGGTAATACGCATCCATGGTAGATTTATTAGCCCCTGAACTCTTTTGCAAAGCTTCACCTACTTCCTAATCTGTGTCCATCTCTGTTTTCCTCTTCATAGCTGGAAGTGTAAGCTGAGCTTTCAACTAAGCGCAGGAGAAGTTTTACTCCAGTTCTTGGCAGGACAGTCAATTTTTGAATCTGCCGCACTTTGCTGGACCTGTGGACCTGTGCCCAACAGGACTCTTCATAAGAGTCAAAAATAATTCTAGAGTGGGATCTCTAGAGCCACATTAGCTGATATATGTATGCAGGTTTAGGTGATGGATGTGGACTTTTGGAGTCCAAACATATATAAAGACAAAGTTACAGAAAGAAAAGCAGAAAGGAGAAAAGAGTGATGAAGTTCAGTGCTTTATCCTGTCTTATCTGTCCTCAGACTATCAGTTTTTCAGCTGAGGCCTCACCATGTTTGCACATCTGGAAACATCAACAGTCCTGATTTTGAACTTGGCCTTTTCAGTCTCTGTAAAGTGCTGGAGGAAATGCTCCCACGTAACTTACTCCCAAGTAAACATACTGTTTGTAAAGCAGTGTACTCCTTCCTGTCTAAGGGCTTAGGATCAGAAAAGGCATACAATGTGAAATAAAAATTGCGGAAGAGAGTATGCAAGAAATCCACGGGCTTTTCAAGAAAATTGCCAGCGACTCCTTTTTAAATAGAAGAGTGTTTGTGTCTATTAATAGAGTGACCTTGTTGGCAAACAGACACAGGATTTATATTTTATGTTACATTTCAGCTGTTATCCCCCTGATTAAAGTGTGTCCCTTATTTATTGCTAGAATAGAACCTTCAGAACAAGCATGGCCAATCTGTAGGATCTAAACTGAAATTTGAGAGCTAACAAAATTACTCCGAGGCTCTCTTTTTGCCTCTGTTAATCCACAAGGATTCCTCCTCTGAAGTAATCTTTTCTTATTCTTCTCCAGAACAGAACTGCTCTTATGCCCTTATTCCCTAGCTCACCTTAGAATTATCCAGGATCCTAAGTGTTAAGATTGAGATCTTTTTTTGCAGCAAAATCCTGTTTAAATCTCCTGGATATTTGGTAGGAGGCAAAGACTCAAAATCTGCAAAAATAATATGTGCTAAAATTTGCGGAAGGAATAAAATTAATGCATATGCCATGGCACTACCCTGTACTACTTCCCATCTGGGAGGAAAGAAATAGGCATTTCAGCTTAATAATATGCATGGTTCTCCCATTAGATTCCAGAATCTCTTAATGTAGATACACATCATTTTCTGGATATCAACAAACCACTTGAAGTATTATTTATACTCAAGGCAAGAATGATTGCCATGAGAATAATTGTGTAAAGGCTGGAATAGGAAAACAAAATTAACATTGCTGAATGGTATTCAGGCCTCAGTGATTTGGCAAACTTAGCAAAGATCACATGTCAGTTAAATGACAGATACGAGCCGTTGCAAAAAAATATAGTGGTATTTCTTGAAAATCTCTGATAGAGTAAAGGTTAATGTTATTAACGTTCTGCCTTGTATGTAGATGCTGTGAATTCCGTATATTCTTTATGATTTCTATTTTCAAATATAGAGGATAGGGGTTTTTTTATTAATAGGGTGTAAGGATGTGTCTTTTTTTTTTTTTTTGCATTGCAAAAATAATTAAAGCTGTTGAGCTTGGAAGAAAAAGATCTAAATAGATTAAGTCCCAGCCTACAACATAACTGAGCTTTCATCAGTAATTACAGTATTTTAGCCTTCGTGATCAAATTTAAATGCCTTTTCCATTTTTCTCTTCAGGGTGCAAGAGATGCTTTCTCCCAGCCAGCCTCTCCTCTGTGTTCCAGATGCCCCTTTGCACCCTCAGCCGGTACCAAGCTTGTAGAACAAGTAAGAAGTTTCCAAACAGAGGAAGCTATCGGCCTAGTCTCATCGGTCTCTTGGTAATGCAGGCTGATTTATTCTGCCCTTCCTTAAAGCTGCGGTGTGGATTGCTTTAATTTGCAAATGATGCTTGTGTAACGTTAAGGAATTCATGTGCAAGTGATATGCGAAGAATAATCTCCTTGATGATAGTCTGGTATTTAAGCCTGTTTTTACCAGATTGTCTTTGTCCATCTTTTAAACAAAGATACTTGACCCGGGTCATCCCTTCCTGATAGTTTAAATTCTGGATCAAGGTTTTAATTTGCTTGTGTGTCTTCCTTCTCTTCAATCATGGGCTTATAGGCACTGGTTCGTTCTCAGGTCCCCTTTAGAAAATGTAAAGCGTGCTGTAATTTTTATAATTGCCAGTGACCCCAGAAATTCCTCTCATACGTGAGTAGCTTCGGTTACTTCCAGAGTTTAAAG
This sequence comes from Nothocercus julius, assembly GCA_013398735.1. Taxonomy (NCBI): domain Eukaryota; kingdom Metazoa; phylum Chordata; class Aves; order Tinamiformes; family Tinamidae; genus Nothocercus; species Nothocercus julius. The sequence continues at coordinate 1,586,760 of VZSV01000062.1, read as the reverse complement.
AATACAAGTAAAAATACCTTGCCCAGGTTTGAAATACGTTAGAGAGGTTAAGAGAAGGGGCGTGCTGGGGTTGTCACTTGTAAAGCCCTGCATGCGGCTAGGAGGACGGAGATGGCCACCAGGAAAGCCCCAGAAAAGCTGAATCAATCCCCAGCGAACATTTCAAAACAACAGGAAAAATAGCCTAGCAAAGTTTATGCTGTGCTGACAACTCGGGAGTTGCAAACCAAGCGCAAGGCCGTGGCAACAAGTGCTGGGCAAGGGCCCTCATGCAGCGTGGACACCCAGGGCGTCCGCGCCGTGGCCGTGCCGGTGCCGCCCGGCGCGGAGCTTCCCGCCAAGGAAGGGCCCGAGCCCTGCCCTGCTCTGCTTGGACATGTCAGGGCACGCGGCGCTGCCTGACGTGCTGCCCCTCCAGCAGCCCTTGCGTGTCCTTTCATGTTGCACGCCTTGGCCCGACCCCGAGCAACGTGCCGGCTGCTGACCCGCAGCGAGCCCTTTTTCCCTTTCCCGTTTCGCCATGTTACGCTGGGGGCCATTCCACAGGACTCCCATGAAAGACAGGCAGGTGGCCTAAAGGTAAGTGCATTTTCTGGATGAACCATTAGTTCGGTTTTTTGACCTGCCACCTCTTCCTTTCTGACCAATCTTTTAAGCCACTTGATTTTAAAACTACGTGGGCTTTGATTTTTTACCTCTCGGTCACCGTTTGAATCATTTCTGATCCCCTAACTCAATTAATACAGCTTAGTTAAAATTGTTACAAACATCTTTTGGGGGATTATGCTCTTAATCATAATTTTTAAATGAATAGAATATTCAATAATCTGTATTCATGATGTGATCAGAAATAAAAAAATAATCCTGTGAAAGCTATTTAATAATATTCTAAACGACTCAGCATTTAATTAAGGTTATTAGAGGATTAGAACTGAGATAGAAAGATGAATAAGAAATAAATCTGAAGTCTTTAAACATTGTTTTTAAAATGAATGACCACATTAAGGTTTTCCGAAAAATCAAGTGGTGATACATTTTTTTCTCTCTCTCACAAAATCCTGCTTTAGAAATGTGTTTTTGTGTTTGGAGGGAAGGGGAGGAAATTAAAGTCTTTGAAATTGTTCTATAAATAATGTGGACCCATTGAGTATCAGTCTGTCCCTTTACCGGAGCCAAAATAAGCACCCGAGCGCTGGGATTGTGTCTCTAACCACGAGAAAAATCCTCTCCTATCTGCAAAATTAGGGACTCTGTGGAGGCTTTTGAACAGAACCCGGTGTGGGAAGATGTACTGTTCCGCGAGCGCACCAGAGGACGTTCTGTACCCTTGCTCTCAGGCCTTACGGTATACCGTGTACTGCACAGCGGCGCCATTGCCACTCCGCATTGTCCCGGGCTTCCTTGTATGGAAGCGAGCTTTGCTGCCCGGGGCAGACACTCCTGCAGTCTTCCCCCTGCACACAAGTATTCAGAGATGTTATTTAGGAATGCCAAGCCAGCAGTTGTGGCTACATCTGATGCACAGATGCAGGGCATAAGCGCTTTTTATAGTGGTTTTTCACCTTGGACACTCACACAGATTTCAGGCAGCCTCAATCTGGTCTTCATTTTTTTTTTTTTTCCCCTTTGGGTTCCCTGTGGCCATTCGAAAGTAAAATGCACCTCACTAAACCTATTCTAGGGGGATTTAGGATCTGATTGTGCATTTGTTCTACAAATAACTCCCACCCCAGTCTGTCAGTCATTCCTCTTGCATAATTTCCACAAAAGCCTGAGGGAGTTTTTCATGCAAAAGGACTTGAGGGTCAAGCACACTTTAGAAGGGATTCATTTTACTTTTTTTCAAAGTAAACTTAAACAGCTTTAAAACTGTTCAGCATTTCCAAGCTTAGATCAGAGCTGATCACAAAGGGCCAAATGTGGCCCGCTATTTAGATGTTTGAGGCTTGTTTTCCACAAGGCAAAGGGCCGGCCTGAGTCCCAGTGCCACATTTTCACTGGGGTCAATGTGCATTGACTGAAGGGGGAAGACACTTGGAATAATTTCAGCCGAGTCAAATACTCAAAAGCTATGTCATCGCAGCAGCTTGCGCTCTGAGAAGAGCAGGAAGGAATTACATTGCACACTGTTAAAATGTTAGCAACCACATTTCATTTTTGAGAAGGCAATTTATTTGTCCTGAAATAAAGAGTTGATTATATCTGTTATTACTGTTACAAGAGCTTGATATATCACAAAGTGGAAGAGTTACAGCATGTACCAACTCTCAAGCAGGAAAAATGAACCTGATTCATAATTCACTTTGAGAATGTCTAGTTAGTCAATCAAGTGATTTGTAATCATAAAGGCTGCCAGGAATTGAATGAATAATGGACCGTACTAAAATCCTTGGATTTTCTAGTATTCTTATTTCATTATGTGACTTTTATTGCTATTTCTGATAGTTGTCTCTCTTTCAGTAGAACAAATTAAACTATTCATATTTACTGGAAGGAATATATTTGACTGTTTAATGTGCATAATGAATATACAAATGGAGTGACCGCCGTATGTAACGACCAAATATGAGATTTTTTTTTTCCACAAAAGCTAAACCTTTAGGATATGAAACTTACACGGAAACCGTCTTTCTCTTCCTCCCACCTCTGTCTTTCCTCTTGAAAGAATTTTAGGGTAATCAATCCTAGCGTAGATCATATTGTTACAGTAAATTTTCTCGAGTTGTTTTATAACTGTAGAAGTGACATAATTCATATACCATAGCATCTGTTTAAGAGCAGCTGCTTTACCCTGTTTCAGTAGCTAAGGCACTACAAAACCTTACACTGTATGATTATCTAGTAAGATGTGACCTCCAGCTTTGTATTTTTAGCAGGGATCTGGTAGAACTATAAACAAGAAACAACCATTCTAAGTCGGAAACCCTTTCTGCAGAAGTCAGAGCTTAGTATATGTGTTGTTTAATTGTAAAGTGCAGTTTTAAAATATGCTTAGTTTCCTTTCCAGAGTCTTGCTACAGGTAGCAAACTTCTCAGCCACACATGTAGCATTGAAATTTCAGCTCACTGATATGATATTTCATTGTTATCTTCTAAGTTTCTAAATACGATGTTTTCAGCATTCTGAAAACTGACTCGGATGGCGTTGTGATCTAAAAATGATAAGTGCACCCGCTTTGTGAGCTACCTTATTCCTGGCATGTTCCCATATGTACAGAGCAGATCCTTTAAGAACTTTTTACCTTGTGTTCTGTTTTACATTTATGCTGTTGTAATTTTGTTTTACATGGTGGGGGCTTTAGGTGGGACAGAGAAAGAAGTGTTAACTAATAAAATTCATTTAATTTACATTTTTACGACTGCATTGATAATACTTTAAACAGAAGGATTTTAAGTATTTTACTGGTCCTGTATCTGCAATCCAGATGTGAGGTTGAGACTTTCCTATTAAAAACAAAAGTTATTTCTTCATTAAAAAAAATTACACAGGACATGCACATAACTTCACCTAGCAGTAAAGTGCATCTAGTCCAAACTAGAATGTGACCAGTACAACATAATTTGTTTTGAGAGGAGGAGTATCCTTTGTAGGGGACCGATCCACTGAAATTGTGTAGAAAACTGATTTCAGTGATATCAGCAGGCTTTGGAACAAGCTCCCAAATAAACCTGAAGTTAGCAAAACAGGATACAGTTAGCCAGACTGGAATATAGCCAAGGTGCTAGGGTGGTCGTCCCTACTGTTACAGATGTTCTCATGCTACTTTAAAATAATCACAGTGCATCAGAGCCTACATATTCCACCTTCTCTAAGGCCGCTATGTTTTTAAAGGAACAGCATCAAATCAAATGTGGACTACAACTGAAATGTAACCAGCTATAAAATTCATATATTGGAATATCTTTTATTCCCAGTGAAAACACAGCAATCTAAACATAAATCTATGGAAATACTTATTGTCCAGATGAGATACTGTGGTATCAGTGAATGAAAGCAAGAACAGAAATTTGAAATCTGAAATAGCAAAGCTGACTGGATTATTGTAGCTCTGTCAACTAAGATGGGAGAAAGAAAATAATAACAAAGTACTAAAATAGTTTTGTCTTTACTATTCAACTGCCAGGGGAAATCCTGAAATCGTTACTGAGGAGTTAAAACACAGGTCATTTTGTTGAAGAAGTAACATAATTTGCTTTGCTGTTGTTTCTCCCTGCTAATGTCACTTTAAAAATGGCTTAGAATTAAATAAATAAATAAAGCGTAGTTTTAATCTAGTGTGCAGCATTTACTGACTTTAGGTTCAGTATTTTTTCCGGCTGAAGGCACTGTCAATAAGTTTCCCGCGGAATAGCTGGATAGAAGCCCTTAGCGGTTGTTGTAAGTCCTTGTTGACCACCCTAGAAGTGGATGCCCGTCCAGGATCGTTTTCGAGCAGTCATGAGCTCACGCAGAAATGTCAAGGTCATCCTGTTAGAAAGGAGTGCGCTCGGCGAAGCCCCCTTGCCATGGTTGTGTTGTCCATCAGGGCAGTTTTGGACAAGCAACTGCAAGGAGCTTCCTGGCTGGCTGGCTGGCAGCAGCCTCCTCAGTATCCTGAGATGCGGTGAAGCTGCTTGGAGCCAGAACTGCATTTCTTTAGCACTGTTTGGCTTAGTGTAAGAGGAAATACATGGCTGGGGTAGCTAATTTTAATAGCTACGCAAAGCACTGGAGCTGTGTAGGATCCCCCCATTTTTAACCATATTAATGAGGTGCCAGTGTAGCGAGCTAGGTGTGTTTAAGTTGCTCACTGGGCAATAAATGCATGTCCGTGAAAACTAAGATGAGAAATCTATGTGCATTCACATACTGTCCGTTTTCATGCTCTTCGTAGAGAAGTAGAAATTTGTTATTCGTTAAACGCTGAGGTTTAGCTAAACAAATAGATTTAATTATGCTGTACTTTCCATGTTTTTGCAAACTACGGAACTTTGATCTTTGATATAACAACGCATACGACAGGGAGGTGAATTTTACTGCTGCTGGTATAAATGCCCCGTAATAGCAGAGGTTAATGGGTGGGCAAGAGACCATACTTCCTCTCTAAATACTGCTCAGAAGTCTGAGAGTGTTAACCACTTGAATGCCATTTCATACATTAGGCAGCCTCATTTAAATTTCTAGCTGAATACATTAAAGAAAAAGAAAGTCGTACAGTAGTTAAATTGCAGCAGACTTTTAGACACCCACAACACACCAGCTGTTGCTTATCGTTGTCTGTTTCAACGAAAAATGCAATTATTGGTCTTTGTTGCAAGAACATATTTTCCGTAGAAGTGATGGTGCGCACTTTTTGGCAGGTTTGACTGTGTTTGTACCCTGGCATACCTTTTTTTTTCTATTTTTTTTTTACTGGGCAATTTGAGTTTAATAACACAAACTGACAGCAACATAGGTGAGATGCCCTCAGCTTTCTCCTCTGTACGGAGCCCTGAAGATCTCCATTACTTTCATTTATTGGTTATTGTTTATACTTCCCTTCTGCTCACTTGCATAGTTACGGATATATGGTCTCTAGTAAAGAAGAAAGCTACTCCCTGCTGTTGAACACGGCAAAAATAAACTGTGTCAGAGGTCTGACTGCATGTTTATGTTTGCAGTCAGCATATTCCCATTAATACTATCCAGAAGTTGGGCCTAGAGCCTAGCAATTTTCATATACAAAGTATATAAAGAGATGGATCCAGGGTTGTCAAGACACTATTCCCCATTGTACCCATCAGAAAAGGTGGCTTTGTCTGTCTTTTTATATGTTTTGTTCATTCTGATTAGGGCCAGCAAAAGACAATACTTGAATCATTCAGAACTCTGAGATGTTGGGCCTCTAGCAACTAAAAACAGATTTCCAAATTTCAGACTGGAAATAATAATAATAATAATAAGGCTCTCAGAAAATGACAGAGAATTGTTAATAAATATACTCAAAATACATTGTTTTAACTGTAATGAAAATTTCATTTTTAGAACAGGTTCTTGCATCTTAGTCTTGATTCTTGTCTTTATGTGAACTAGAAGTAGTGAAAAATATTTTGAGGTTGCTGTAACACAATCTCTTGATGCTTCCCCATTTTAATAAAAAAAAAAAAAAAAAAAAAAACTACTGCACCCTTTTTCTGACAAATCAGCATTTTCTCTGGAAATGGTTCTGCTGGATAATTTTTGACCCATGAACAGCTTGATCAGGTCACAGTACGCTGTCGCTGCACTACTGCCTATGGTGCAGCCCCGTCTGCTGTATCTTAACATTGGAGCTGCGTTTTCTGGCGTCAGGCAGCTCTGTATGAACTTCTGGGTCGGGTAAGTAGCGCCTCGAGCTGCCGGCATGGGAAGGAGCTCACCACTGCACTGAGGCTACACTGCGCAGTACTTGTGCCTTTGATGGGCCTCCAGAGTGCCCGGCCTCGTAGCGCTGCCGCTCTGCGCGCAGGCCTTAGTAATGTTTAGCTCTGTGGCTGGGATTTCATGTTTATTCTGGTCCAGAATTCACGGATTTGGGATTCTGCCATCTACCTCCATTGGCGATTACCACATTTTTTAAGTATTGATGAGCATTTGGTCATTTGGTTTGGTTGTTGCAAATTGGAACCTGACGCAAGGTCAACTTCTCCTCTGCCCGAAGGGATTTGAATACACATCGATCACTCCATATTGCACCCTTAAAGAAAGCTCTTAACAGTTAAGCTCCAGCATGTTTTCTCATGCTCCCTGGCCAAGTTGTCTGGAGTCAGTCTATGGAGTATCAGAAAAAAAAAAAAAAAAAAAAAAAAAGAATTTGTGTCTTGCACCAGTCGAACAAAATGTTGTCCACAAGACCTTTCTCTCCAGCCAAAGGCAGTTAGTATTGATGTGATCCAGAGAGACAATTAATCAGGGTTTTATATTTTCTGTAATGCATCACTGTGTTTTGTTTTGCTTGGGTTAAACAGCATGGAGAGATGTCTGTGGGTCCCTTCAGGAAGGAGAAAGGATTCCCATATTCCAAGTGTACGTATCCGCAGCGCTCTTGGATAATAAAGCTTTATCTCATCACCTCTGTTACCCTTTCCTCCACCTGGATGGGAAGGGGGAGCAAACTGCGGCAGGAGGTTCGGCGTGAATCCCCAAGGGGCCGTGCTGCCGGTTGGTTGTTCCCTAAAGGGCTGCTCGCTGGGTTCGCGGGCTTCGGTGGGGGTTGTTCTGAGCTGCGTACCCCGCGCCCTGTCTGTGGCACAGCACTGTCGTTGCTCTTAGCATCAAGGGCTGGAGAGTTCAATACTGGACATCCAAATATTTGTGTGGATCTGACTTCAAGAAACCGTTAATGTTAATATGCGGGATTAAGCAATAAGCATTTATTTTCATTTGCATAACTAAAATAAGTATGTGTTCAGAAATGCCCTGAACCTGCTGTTACATCTGTGGAAGTCGTGTGTTATGAAAACAACTTGACTAACGTGAAAACAGGGTGTAACCAGAGTTAAACCCGGTGTTTGTATCTTGTCCAGGGAACCCTAGGAAACAATGGGCCTGTGTTTTCAGAGCATAAAGTTTTCCTATTTTAATGGAAAGAGGGTTTGACAAAAATAATATTCACCCCTATTTCTTCTTCAGATAGAGATGGAAAATCCTGGAGACAAACAGATCTCTTCCAAATGATCTGTGTGGGAGTAGAACTGCTAATGCCGTACAGCCCGTAAGAGTCCTGTGGGGCGTCTAAACTTCATGTGGGCGAGTCTAAGTAACGTTCTGCGGTGTGCAAATCCAGCGTTGGCAGGGCAGGATAGGCCCTTCGCCCGAAGACGTAGGGGTCGCGGGGTCCCAGCTGGCGGTGGCGCGTGTGGCCTGCGTGCAGCAGAGGCTCGCGGCGAGGCGGGCAGGCTCGCGCCGCGCCGCGCTCTGGGTCCCGCAAGCGAGCAGCGAGTCCTCAGGAACGCGTCTCGGCAGAGCACGAATGGCTTTGCTGGAGAGCGCGGGGTTTGTTCCCTGCTGGAGAGCGCGTCTTCCCACAAACGTCTCCCGCTTGATAGAGTGGCAGCCCTAATGTGTCGTTAGTGTATGTGAGGGTTATACAGCTGTGCCTTCAGTAGATATTAATCCTACATCCACAGCTATGCGAGAGGTCAGTGTTTGCTAATCTAACAGGCTCTGTCTCTCGGCAGTCCCGCAGGGATGAAAGGATGCGAGCTTCGCCTAAGCTTTTCAAGTTTGATCTGGGAGGGATCCTGCGCATTTGATTGCAGATGGGAAGGACGGGGGTGGAAATCTGTCTCCATTTGTAACTCAGACTTTCCAAGGCAAGAGTATTGTTGTTTGCCAAGAGCAAAAGTTTGGGGGGTTTTTTGTGTATGTGTGTCTGGCAGAGGAGCAGAAAGTTTGCCCTACGTGAGCCGAAAGGGATCGGCAAGGAGGAAGGGCTGGAGAAGAGAAGAGCATTCGCTCCCCAGCAAGACAAGCCCTGCTTTTACATGCCAGCCTCTCTGGGCCTGGCCGTCGGAGCAGGGCCCTGCCAGCTGCTGCGTTTTGTGCCTTTCCTTTCAAAGTTGCCTGACAGTGAAAAACCATCGTGATCCCGGGCAGAATGAAGCTGTATTATACCAGGAAAGGGGGGCTCTGTAGCACCAGATGAGCCTTTGAAGGGAAGCTTGTGGCATTCCCCAGGACACCGGCGTTCTCCAGGCTGCCATGCCTGTGGCAGCCGCCCTTTCCTTACCGCAGGCTAACGCGCTAGGAAGGCGTTCCCTGGAGAATGTCAGCTTTGCAGGGATCCCCAAGCACGTAACCCTTCTTACAACTATTGTAATTCCTTCAAATGCTACATTAGATGAAGAAAAGGTGGGCTCTACATGGCATAGAGGGATCTCATGCAAGTAAATATGCTAGCGGTGCTCAGGCAGGGCAAGGAATGTTTTCTGGCTTTATAGCAAGGAAATCTTCATCTGACCCAAGCGATAAGTTTGACCTGAAATTACAGTGAATTAACATAGTAAGTAGCAGGCTAACATCCTCCTGCAAAGCAGAAAATTAGGGTTATAGCTCAAAGATTGCCATAGATTTGCAATGCACTCGTGTCTGTGCTATGCAGCACAATAAATTTGCTGTCCCTTCGAAAGCAGCTATTGAGCTACTTTCATTGTAAGGCAGACAGAGAAGTGAAATAAACGCTCTCTGCTCTCAGCACTCTCCAAAAGTGCTGTTTCGGCACGGCGGAGCTTGCCACGAGCCCGAGCTGGAGAGGCATTAGCACGTGACAACATTACTTTTTAGCACACGACTAATTACATCTAAAGTTTAACTCGAGAGCACTAAATCAATACAATTTTTTAGCGCCGCGTCATGAAAACAAATGGATTAGCACGTCTGACCGCTGTGTGCGGACGGGAAGGCAGCAGCAGGCTGCAGCAGGAGGGTTTTCTCTCCTTCCCTCGCCCTTCTCCATGACACGTGCCGAAAAGGGATCCCAGCTCCCTTCTCTTGCCACGTTCCGGTGCTTTGTGGCCTTCTTTTGGGATCCGCTCTCCCAAGAGCACACGGACGGATTGACTGGAGGGAGGCCAATTGCAGGCAGCCCGCAGCAGGCCGGGCTCTCTGAGACCCAACGTAAACCACGTTTCTTTGCCATAGCCTAGACAAGAGGATTGATCAATAGCAGATAGGCAAGCCGTGGATTTTAGGGAAGAGTGAACAGTGGGGTTTGCTTAGCCCTTCCAGGACACCGACCCCTTTTGTTAGGCATGAGCAAAATGTTCCTTCGAGACTCAAACACCCATCCTTTGCATGCAGCCGCTTGCTGAAACTGCTATTAAAACTAAGCAGCCCTGCTAAAGGACCCTGCTAGCTTTTCTGAAATGGGACAGGGGGGTGCAGAGGAGTCCGAGTCACTTTTAGGAATTGTTAATTTTACAGCACAGTGAGGGGGAAAAAATACTTCTTTATGGCTTTCCTGGGACTTCAGGATTTTGTGTTTCTATTTTTACAAGAATGGGCTGATTTGTCTTAGGCTATTACTGTCTATTACTGCTGGAAGTCCCAGGGAAAGGTGGGAAGCAGAGAGTTCTGGCAATCTGCCTAAAGAGAAATCAATGAAACAAATTAATCCTTCGCAGGCTGCAATGACACAGTAATCCATCATTCAGAGCTGCTTTTATACACCAAATCAGAGAGCAGAGGAAAGAGCCCTGGGGGACATCATAGACAACAACTTACAGCAACACTGGGAAAATACTAAGGAATCAGTTTATTTAAAGAGGATAGATTTCAGTTGATTGCCTATTTCGTTCTATAGAGATTTTTCTTCCAGAGCGCTGCGGAGCTCGGATGGCTCTATCTGCTCAACGCTGGCTGCCCGCGCCCCCTCCTTGGGATTCCAGGGCGGACAGGGGGAAAAAAAAATGGGTCCTTTTAGCCGAGATAGCAGGTGGCTCCGGGGTGCCCCGTGGCGGGGGTGGCTCCGCGCGGCCCCCGGCCCGCGAA
>VZSV01000062.1:1515451-1529200 GCA_013398735.1 Nothocercus julius | reverse complement strand
CTTTCAAAAGGAAGAGGAGATCTACAAATAATGCCATTGATCCAGCAGGAGGAGAAAATCTCTACAACAAAGGGACTTTCCCATAAATCTGGACCAAACTTCTTGGACCCTCCTATCAGCGGAAAATGAAAGAGTGAAGAGCTGATCTCACTTGGTCCCCGAGAAAGACAAGGTTATTGAGTGTAAAATCCTGCGCTTGTTAGCACTCCAAGATGGAGCTGGCTTTAAAAAGAGAAATTCATATTTTGTTCTGTCTCAAAATAGACTTTCTATCAGAATAAAAAATAAAGGTATCCAACCAAGTGCTAAAAGTAAATTTTAAATAGACACTTAATCTATGTTACCCTTTCCATAGGTACGTGCACGAGAACAGTTTGCAGCTGTAAAATTAGAGTTGCAAACTCTCCGTGAAAATGGCAGTTCTAGGATCACAAAACAGTGAGATTCTAGCATCACTAGGTTTTGTTTTAAAAATAGTTATTTCTTTTTGCAATGTACAGATTTACTGGAAAGCTTAAATTCAGAGATAATTCTCCACATAAAATATCTAGTTTTGATTTATTATTTCATAGGAGCTACTTTATGCACAGTCTGTCCTCTGGTCTCATAAGAAAATAAAGCCAAACCAAAAAGATTTTGTTAGAATTACAGAGAATAACTAGTATTTATAAGTCCAAGTACTATTTAATCACGTTTGTGCTGTTTATGGGTTTCCTTTTTAAATTTTAATTTAGTCATTATGGCTCGAAAATGGGATCCCTACAAAACCACAAATGTACTGTATTATTAAAAAATGCATGTAAGCAGTTTAAAAGCAGATGCAGATAGAGGGAAGGACTGGGGAGACAAATCTACCTGTATCAATTATTTAAAAGCAAGTCTTAAAAAATGCATAAAACCCAAACTTCGCTCCTGCAAAAGGAGGAAAAAAAAAAAAAAGAAAAAAAAGTGAACCCTGGAAGGAAGCAACAAAAAAATCCTGCAGGCAATAGGACCACGAAGAAGCTGTTAAATCCTGGCATCAGCTTGGTGCAGGACTATGTCAGGGCAATTAGAGCTGCACCATGCTGCACTGTGCAGTACCACTGTCAGCCTTAATCTGCGCGCTGATGGGCAGCACGAAATCCAAGTTACAGCCCACAGGAAGCACAACCAGTGAACCCATATTGCTTTGACAGTTGCACTCATCTAGAAATAATGCAAAACGCTATTTAGATGTATACATCACGACCCTGTGCTCTAGGAAGAAAACAATCTAATGAGGGGCTGGGAGACTGCTCGCGGAAAACAAGCAGCCAAGAGGTTTGTTTCTTCGGCTCTTAAAATTCGTCGTATTTGATCCTGTTGGAGCGCCGCGTCGGCGCCGGCTTCACCGAGCTGCTCTTCGCCTCTACTGCTTCGCTGAAGAACTTGAAAATAGATGGGAAGCTCTTCCAGGAAGTCAGTTCGTGACGCTCGGTACCTGCAAGAGAGGAAAGGGCACAGTTTGAGTCGCTGGGTGCGCTCAAGGCGCCAGGGAGCCACTGCACCGCTGCTGCCGCTGTCGTCGTCCCTGCCGCGGGGGCCGCTCCGGGGCCGCCCAGCGGCAGGGGGTGCTGGCACCGGCGGCGGCGCGGTGTGCGTGCACAGCCGCACGCCCGCGGCTGGCCAGCCTCCTTCGCTTGCTGCTTGCTCGGGAGCCCCAGAGGCGCCGGGGCCTGGGAAAGCCGAAGCCCAAAGTCCGCTGCTAAGGGCGGCTCCGTTAAAGCTCTTCTCCTGCCTGGCCCTGCTCAGAGAAATCTGCATCCGCTTTGCAGGGCTTGGATGCTTGCTCTCTCACGATATATATGTATCTCTTTCTTTTTTAAACACTGATTTCAGCATACTATAGGCTTTTTAACTAAAACAGAACACCTGACTTTCAAAAACACCTAATGCATCACTTTGGCCACGCTTCTCCCAGTAAACCAGTGCACAACGCAGAGGCAGGAAAGGGAACCGCTTCCATTGCCTTTTCCCTCTGCCAGCATGTTCACCTGTTCCTGACTCTCACAGTCAGTGCTCACCTACAGTTGGATCAGTGTTTTCCTCAAATGTTCGCACTATTCGGAAAACAAAAATAACAGAGATTTAAACAATATTCATGTCTGTCCTCCCTCCCGCAGCCATAATGAGCCCGGCGCTTGGGAAGAGTTGGGATCTTTTCCTGGATAACCCAATTATGCAGGGATGTTGCCTGGAAGTCTCTGGATCGTGGGCCTCCGTTTGATACTTTAACATTGTTAATGATAATTCTTTAGTCAGTAATAGTAGGTCATTGCTATGGTTACTCTACAATGGTGCAACACTTCTCTTTCCCCCTTCAGCTATTCGCTGAGACCTGGTAACCACATTTGTTGCCTAGCAACAGTTTTTGTGACAGTATCACAATCGGGCAGTGACAACAATGAAGGACAGGGCAGGGCGCGCGGTGCCCAGGGCCGCAGCGCCCGGGCGCTGACCAGGCCGCCGCGGCAGCCGGAGGCACGCAGCACCGCCGCTCCTCCAGAGACACCCGCCCGACAGCCGCCGGCCACCGCCGGCCCCGACGGGGACCCTCTGGTGCCGACTGCACCTCTTCCTGCCCGGAACACGCGTCCTTTTCGGAAAGAGCTGCCTGCCCCTGCAGAAACGCAGTCGAGCAGGCGCTGGCCACCAGGTTGGCCTCCCCCAGCTCGCCGCACGGCGGCCGTCACACAGGCGCCTCCGAAACAGCCTCCACGCAGAGCCGCCGCTTCCCACACAAAGGGGCTTTTCCACACAAAGACAATCCACGCTGCACGCGCGCGCACGCACGCGCTCCGCCGCCCCCGTCCCTTGTACAAAGACAGCTCTTGACGCCTTGCACAGATTTCCCGCGGGCACCTTTCACACAAACGCTTTCCACCTCCACATTCATCCTTGGTTTTTGCAAGTCCTCTTTACCGGACGGCAAGCTATCGCGTCTTACAGATGGCTCTTCCGCCGCACTCAGTCCGCCCCTTTCCCGGCTCAGATCCAACCCGTAACACTACCGACAAGGCTTGTCCCCTACTTGAGGGCCATCCCGAAGACCAAGGTGCGCAACGAGGGCACAGGGATAAAGTTCTCCCACTGGCACATGGCGCAGACCCTTCCTGCCCAAAACAGCTTCGGTCGTGCTGTGACCTGTAGCATACGCTATGGTGCGGCTGTCCACAGCAACCGTACACCGCTATAAGCCAAGGTGTCACCTACAGAAGGGTGTCTGACGGAGAAATGTGCTATCGTAATGCACACAGAGGACACTCCAACGCAGGCAGGTCGCCTCATGTCCCCACGTTGCAGCCTATATGAGCATCACGTTGAGGCGAAGGGGGCTTCACGTATGGCTTTCTGGGCCCTATGCAGACATATGACCCCATCTCTGTCACTTCCTCCTGCCTTGATCCATCTCCTTATGTCTGTGCCATATTCACACTTCTTAACATCTGCCAGCTTAAAGCAGTTGAAAATACAAGCAGTGAACATTAGGCTGCTTTTTTTTTTTCTTTTTCTTCTTCATTTTTTTAATCAACATTTTTCCTTTGCTAAAGGGCCATCCAGAAATAAAAAGTGATGAACCAATAAGTTTAAGAAGCCTCCCCCTGCCTCTACCTTGCCTCCTCTCATGCACTCTTGCCGTTTCCCCGGGAGGGCTGGAGCTCACGTGCACTGGTGTTACTGAAAGCGATTAACCTGCTGCTCTGCTGAAGCAGCCCCACTCAGCCCTCCCCTCGCAAGGCACAATTCAAGCTCTGAGTCTAGAGGGACCCAATGATTCAGCGGTCTGAAGCAATTTTAACATTCCCTATTTTTCCCTTTCCTAGTAACAATCTTACTGACAGATGAACAATTTCCCTAGTGATAAAATCACTACAATGGCTATTTAGTTTCTAGGATTATGGTGATTCTTTCCTTGATTAATATTGCAATAAGAAAAGCCTGCCAAGTATCTACCTTGGCCCTTTATACTCATTTAAAGGTCAAATTTTGTCCTTACATATTCACATACAACCACTGCTTGAGAGAGACACCTAAAAAAAATTTTGATGCTGCATAGGCCATGCATTTGTGATTTATATACCAGAGGTCCATAAGACTGGACACAAGCAAGAGGAGTTGCATCCTAATGGTGATGACAGGTTTGGCCATAAGGTTTCTCACTGGAGGAAAAACGTTGTTGAAGTCCGCAAGCTCAGTGCTGTTTAAGAGTAGACAAAGCCAAATTAAATGCATGAGAAATCTTTTTTTTTTTTTTTTTTTTGATAGAAAGAACTGTTTGCAAAAATCTGATAATAAGACACCTTTTGTACTAAAGTTAGAGTACTCCAAGATATTTACACCCTTTGTGTCCACTAATTTCAATGGCAGTGATAATAAACTACACAATTCAACACACTGTATTAAGCAGTGGGTTGTAGCACAAAGTAAACAGCAAAGACATTAAATCTTTGGGTGTTTGAGAAATCCTAGGAGCGTGGTGTAATAAAAAGACATGAAAACAGCACGCTAAGTGTGGGGGACAGCTAGAATATCCTAAAATATGCTAGGACTACAGTTGCAGAATTAAAACAAAGCAAAACAAAAAATCCCCACAAAAACACAAATAAACAGCAAGGCAGCCAATATGGCTACTCAAGGATTCACAGAGAGAAAAGACTCTCTGCTGGAGGAATATCTTTGTGGGAGCAAGGTACAAATAAAAAATGGAGAGTTACTTATGGATTTCAGTGAGAAACGTGATAAAAAAAAGCAGAATGCCTTCCCACTCACTAGCGAAGAAAGAGCTGGGCAGAACCAGATTTATATTTTAACAAGTCCAGAGCATCACAGGAAGACAACTCCAAAGAAAAAGTGGTTCCATTAATAAATGAAGTAAAATGAATAATGACTGCAAAGTGATGAGCAAGTTTTATAATCAATTTATCCACCAAAACAAAGAGATACTGACAATTAGAAATAACAAAGACTTGCCAATATAGTTATTGATACAAAACAAAACAAACCAGGTAAGGGAATACTTGCGAAAATGTAATATACAAATCTTTAGGTCTGCATGATATGTATCTGAGGGTCTTAAGGGAATCAGTTAATGAACTTGCTCAACTACTGGCAATTATTTCTGAAAATTCATGCACAATCAGGTAGATACCAGAAGACCGGGGCATGCAAAAGGAAAAAAATAATGCTAATTTGAGAAAGGAAGAATTAAATGAAACTACCACATGTAAAATTTACCTTTGAATATTATTAAAATAACAGATCATCATTAAAAAAAAAAAAGAAAGAAAAAAAAAAAAAGCAAGTGCCTTTAGGGTAACAGGGGCCTTAAGGCAAAACATGCATAGATTTAACAAGAAAAGAAAGAAAAGACAAAATCAAGCTTGAACACTTTGTTGAATCATAAAAATTAGCAGGCAAAGGATTTCTCCAGGAGGGTGTCTTTCTGCACAGGTCAACATGACCGCTCCAGCATGCAAGGAAGCCGAGGAAATCACCTGCAGTGGAATATGACCCTGCGCTCTCCAGCAAGCTGCAAGTGACCCTTACGTCTAGTCTGTAAATGATTTGCTTTTGCAGGAGTCAAGGATCCCTTAGGATACTCTAGCTTTACGTGGGTACAGCTGCAGTGCGCTGCAGCTCCACACCACTGGGGCGGGCTCCCTGGAGAGGGGAACAGTGCTGCAGACGAGGTGCAGCAAGGAAACAAGCCGTGGCAGCCCCGAGCAGCGCTGCTCCGGGCGCCCCATGCTCTCAGCACCAGAAGCACCAGCGAGTGCAATACGCGGGTGCATTCAGATGTCGTACAGCGGGACCCAAGCCAGCATCTCACCTCACTCCTCTTCCTCACCTCTCTTCCCCGCGATTCCACAGTCAAGAGTTTGGAAGAACATAGTAGTTCATTAGATTCACTGCTTTTTGACTGAAGCAAAGCCTAACTTTGCCTATGGGGCAATGTATGATATCTCATGGATATCTCTCAGAAACAAGCACCATCACCTTTCTCGGAAAGCAGCTAGAGCACTTGAGAAGCTAAACAGTAACAGGATGGAGTTCAGAATACACCTATGACATGCCACAGGGATTGGAATTTGCATTCAAGCCTTTTGAACACAGTTATTGGTGATCTGGAAGAATAACAAGAGCACTTATTAAGTAAATTAGCAGGCGATATCTTCAATAGAAGATGAAGCAAACGTAAGAAGAGACAGACAGATAAATAATGAAAAGCCGCCCCAATGTGGCTCCCTGTTCCCAGAGGCGGCTGTGGAGCGTGGCGGAACGCCCGGCCCGAGGGCTCACCGGTGCGTACATTCCCGCAGGTTGTTTCAGGCGCCTCACCTTCTTCGTTTGCCCCCCAGACGAACAAGCCCGAGAAGCTCGCAGGCTCTGAAACCCGCGAGCCCCGCGGGCCGCACGAGCTGCGTCAGCGCTCCCGGCGGAGCCACGCAGCCCCATCATTCACTCTCGCGGCGATGGCCAGCTGCGCGGCACAAAGGTGCCCTCCTACGGAGTTTACCGACGGCGCCGGACAAAAGGCTCCCTCCGCGGTGTTTAGAAGCGCTGCCGAACAACGGGGGCCCCCGTGGCGTTTACAAGATGTGTGGGACAAAGGGTTCCCATGGCGCGCCGCGGCCGGGAGAGACTGCGGTGCGAGTCGCCGCCGCCGGCATCCTTGTGCCCGGGAAGGAAAGTTCCCAGGTTGAAAAGTTTCTTCCACAGATATTAGCCGCCGTGCTGACCTCAGGTCTGATTCTTTAAGCAGCAGCTCATCTTTAAATGCCGTGGGCTTCACAATGAATTAAGGGTGCTCCACGCCTCAGGATTTAGTCCCTACTGGAGCAGATAGCGTTGCCATTGCTCACTAACCGATCTCGTGCCGTGGAAAGTTTACCACTGACTGCAGTGGGAGCCAGCTCTATTCCCGCTGCCGCAGGCTGCCCCCAAATCCTACCACGCTGAGAAATGTTAATGCGAGCATTAGGCAGGAGGCTGACTTTGGAACCGCAGTGAATTTGTTGGCTCCGAACATTTGCAGAAGTTACTGCCACGTTTATGACTCAAGACAACAAACTATACTAGCATAAAAGGCCTTAAACCTTATCAAAACTTGAGGATTAGATGAAGCAGTTCCTTTCAGGGGCATCTGCATGCACAGAAGCACTTTAAACTCACTAAACAAATTTTATTCCTATTTCCACAGCTCAGAAAAGTCACACAATTCTGCTTTTCCTTTATCAATAAATGAAAAAACACACCAATGCCTTCTGACTGGGCAATGTGAAAGTGATATGCCTCTCAGAAAGGATTTTCCTCCCCAAAGTCATGAACCAATGGAAATTTCTTTCCTCCACCTCCTTCCATGCTCTCTCTTTCTCTCTCTACACACAAGTACAGACATTAAAGTCTTCATGTGATGCAGTTCTGGTGTTCAAAACTGCCTGCAGTGATATTCCCTGCCTCTGCTGCACCTATGTGGATGCTATTAAATGACTCCGATATCACAGAGTTATTTCTAAACAGGAATTTAACATTTTTTATCTTTGACCATGTCAGAGGTTATCAAACAATGATAGATTTAACTAATTTTAATTCACAAGGTTTATCCATTTATGATTCTTCAGCTTGGATCCTTTAAAATGTGCACACAAAAATAGGAATGTGCTTTACAGACACTACTGTTTCTGTTGCGACTACTTACTGATGTAGACCTCCAGATCTCAAACACAAAAACAGCAGAAGCCCTCAGAGCATCACCAGCAAAGTTAAGGAAAAAGGAGAGTAAAAGATGTCTTGTTTAAAATCTTACTTCCTACAAGGAATACAGAAGTTTTGAGAAAAACAGGGAAGGAGTCCATTAGCTGAAGAGTCAGAACCAGTGACCTTAGGGGCTTCTGCATATGCAGTTTTAGACATCTCAATGCTAAAAGCTGGTTAAAAACTTAGGTAAAATTATGAGAGAAGCCATAAATCAACTAATGAAAAAGAAACAGCGATTTCTGAAGGAACATTAATAAAAACAAGGGCAAAACAAAACCCTTGTTTGTTTAGTTTGGCATAGAAGCAACAGCTTTTGGAGTCAGGGACCTGATAGTAATCTAAAAGCATCTGCATAGGGAAATGACTTGTTTAGAGGAACCGTGAGAGAAGAACCAGATAAATCTCCATCTGCAGAAATGAAAATACAACTTACATAGAGGGCTTAAACTCACAGTAAGCTGATTTAGATAGACTATTCATCCAAAGAAAATTGTGGGATTCTGTCTGGCAACTGTGGAGAGTGGACTTTATACACTAAGATATTTTATACTTAGTTATTACCTCCCTTGACACAGACAAAACACTTATTTTTTATAGGACATTTGCTACCTGCAACATCTTCAATGGGAAGATGGAAAGGGAGCTACAAGACGCCCTCCCATCTGGAACACAGGTTTCCTCTGAACTCCCATACTTGCAACCAGCATCCCCCATCTCAATTATAGCACGTAAACTACTCACAAGAAGCACCAGATTTACAAAAGGAAACAGAATGCTTAATTCCTCCTGCCACACAGCAGCAGACACAAAGATTCATGCAAAAGCTCACTGCAAATATGCTTGGCAAAGTATGAAAGATGGGAGGCTCACACACGATTGCAGTTGCCATTTTTCTGCTATTCTTCTCTTAAATATTAAGGGGAACCCCATGAGCATAGGTCATTTGTTTGCTCCTCTGAGGTCTAACTGGCCAAGGAAGTGAAAGTTTAAGGAAGTGAATGTCACCAAAAGCCAACTTACGCTTTGGAATGTGAGTTTTAAAAAATGACTGTTTCTAAAATACGACTGTCTCAAGTGGCTACAGGGAAGGCCCAGTAAGAAACATGCAGTGCCCTAAATTTAACACAGAACAGTTATTAAGATCAATACGATAGTTAGAGGATCTAGACGGTCACAGTATTGCAAGGTTCACACTGCTACAATTCAGTAAAAGAAGGAATCACAAAGAGGGCAACAGCTAAAAATGCAGGCTGAGAACACAGCATTTCAAGAGATAGCATCTCAATGGTTTTAAAGAAATATCGGACTGAGTTGTTGCTCTAGGATGACCGAGCCTAACGGCAAGCGTGCCTTTGGCCCCAAATTCCCTAACAGTCACCAGCATGGAGAATTCTTCCGCGGCACTGCCCCACGAGGCGAGACACAGCCGGGGAAGGGGCCGCTCCGGCGGACAAGGCCAGGTCAAGCTTCCCAGGAGCTCCCTTGGGGAGGAGAGGAAGCTGGCTTTGGGTACAGCTGGCAGTGCCCTGGAAGGGGAGGCCAAACTAGATAACTTCTGGAGGTTTTTTTCCTATCCAGCCCTGTTCTCGGTGAGCCCGTGATTTTAGCAGCTGCACTTTAGACAACATGTAAATTTGACTGAATTTGCATCGTACGTCCTAGCAGCTCTGAAACATCTGAAGAATACACTATAGTGAGCCAACTAAGATTTTTCATGATGTGGATGCTATTTAGCCTGGGAATTAGAAAATCACCCCCAAAAGCCCAAAACTTTATAAATTTTTTTACCCAAGAGCACCTGAAAGTATTTAGCATTTGAAAATCACTTTTTTTTTTTTTCTTTTTCCTCCAAGAAGGGGAAATGAAAATTATCTTTTAAATAAAAGAAGTTTTGACTAGCTTAGAACTCTAAACTTCCTGAGTGGGCATACATCCATGTGGCTTCTTTGATGAGACCACTGAAATGCAAGTATTTAAGCTCCAACGCTTCCATCACTTATAAAGATGAAAAAAAAGAATTTCAAATTTCTCAGATTTCCTCAGCTCTTTACTGCTTACATGTCAGTGAGCTGAAATAACTCCCCTACCTGGCAACCTCTACTAACTCGAGCACGTGTGACGTCGCAAGCACTTCCACTGATTCCGGCAGGACTAGACACGTGAAACAACTAGAGAAACAGGTCCTTTCAGGGACCGTGTTTTATGACTACTTGCCCCTACGCAGGACTCGGCCAGGACGTGCTCCGTGGCACCTCTCGGAGCCGCCGCCACGGAGCAGTGAGGAGGCAGCCAGCCAGCCCTGGCCATGGGCTACCAGGCAAAGCAACGAGGAACAGGCTACTGGTACCCTCTCTACCTGCGTGCCCTCAGGGCCATCAACCGCCTTTAAGGTGGCCCTGATGCTGTAATGCTAATATTAGCTCAAAGATCCCCAAGTAAAGAGGGTTCTACAAGGGATAGAAACAGCCCCTTATATGAGGGACTGTAAAGGAAACATTCACGGGCCATAAAGGACCGAGGCTAGTGCTTTTATAATTTCATTAGGAAGCTGAATTCAAACACAGTAAACCTTTGGGGAATAAGTGAACTCCCCATAATACCCTCCTTACTAACGAATATATTTATAATCTTTTACAGAAGAAGTATTTCAAAGGGATTTTTTTTTTTTCCTCCTGAAATCTCTTCCTGGATTTTTGTGTCCTTTTGTATCTACGTAGTCAAAAAT
Source organism: Nothocercus julius (assembly GCA_013398735.1). Taxonomy (NCBI): domain Eukaryota; kingdom Metazoa; phylum Chordata; class Aves; order Tinamiformes; family Tinamidae; genus Nothocercus; species Nothocercus julius. Next base: position 1,518,696 of record VZSV01000062.1, on the reverse strand, counting down.
TTGCAGTCACCACAAACTCAGTATTTTCATAGGTACAGATATGCAATTTTTTTTTTTCTTTTACAACTCAGTGCAAAAGAAATTCAGTCCTATGCTTCCCTGCCACTACTAATCACATTCTCCCTTCCTTATCATAAAAACCCCCTACCTTTGAAAGCAAAAGAGGACCCAAAAACCTGACCCACTTGGCAAAGCTGCCCTCCTGCTCTGTCTTGGGGCTCTTGCCTTTGACGGCCACAGGGCAAGCCCATCCTGCCAGCGCCGCACTTGCCGTTTCCAGCTGCTGCTGTGGTCCTTTGGCGTGCGGCTGCCCTTGGACGCCCCATAAGAAAGCCAGTTCCCTCTGGCTGTCTCTCAGAGACTCGTTTTATGATGACCAAGAGGAGAAAAAAACAAGTTATGCCTCTGCAATGCCAGCTCCGCTCCCGGGGGACCGCGGAATGGAACTTTTCTCCATCTGGTTCTCCCCTCTTGCTGGCTGCGCCTGCAGGATGGTGGGAAGAGGCCAAGAGAGAGGGGAAAGGAAGGCCAGGAACGGGGCTATCCATGGATTTTCCTGTTCCTGGTGGACACCTGCTCCGGGTGCCTAAAGCAATCTAAAACCAGGTGTCAAAAAGGGCTTATTACTTTAAATCAAGGTAGGTGAAATTTAACAGCCTAAACCCAGATGATCCTGCAAATCCCGACTCAGCTGCTAACTAACCCCCGAGGTGTCTGAACTCCACAGACACCTCAAATTCTGACCTTAAAGCTCTGCACATGCCTTATTACAGGATCGCTCTGTACATGTTCAAAAACACCTCGGGCCTGACAGGGCAAATATTTTCTTGGGTCTGAAGCAGATAGAGAGGCCCCCCCGGCAATGCTGAACAGGCGCGTAAACCTCAGAGAGACAAATACCCTCTTCACTCCTTCCCAAGGCTCCTCACTTAATTTTCCCCAAATATCCACCCACCCCCTGCCAAGTTTTCTTCGGTTCAAGGCCATGTACTTATTTTTGAATTCCTTCCCCCAGAACTTTTTCACCTTACAGCTTATTCTGAACCCCTGCCCACCACCTGGGCCTTAAATCCTGCTGCTGCATCTGGACAGCCAACCTAGCCCAGTTCTCCTGACCTTGCACTTTGTGATTCCTCCCTTTCCCCGACTGCGTTTCACCCTCTCTGCTCTGTGATACCCAGTTTATCCAGTTCGGCATGTCCTGACACCTTGTCTCTTCCTAGCCTTGCCAGCATCTTCTGCCTTCTTCCAGTTGCTGGTACTATCTGACTGAGCTCCTTTTTCTTCTTCATACTTAACTTTTTCTTATGAAAGAAGAAAGTCCCAGATCTGTTTTTGGCCAGTATTTCAAAAATCTGGACTCACTCAGGTCCTGAGGTAGCTGTGATGGAGGGAAAAGAGGAAAAAAAAAAAAAAAAAAAAAAGAGAGAGCACACTCATAGAAACATGATGGCCCTGCCCCAAATGGCAAAAGAAATAAATAGGCATTCTAGTGAGACTGATGGTTTCATGAGCAATATAGGAAATTTCTGGTGATTTCAGGCAAAGGAAATATTTGCGTTTGTGCAATGTCTAGGACACCAGAGCTAGGCCCCCAAAATACAAGCAGTACATAGCAAATGGAATTAGAAATTAAAACTTTGGGAGTCACTGTAAGGTTCTCTTGTTCATTTTGATTTAACTTCAATTCTACCATGTAAGTATAAGAAATTCTGGAAAAAAATGGAAAAAAAAAGTTGTAGATAACCCCCATACTCTTCCAGTTTGTCACTTATGGCTGGGTCATACTGGAGGCATTTTTCTCATTCGTGTTTCACTATGCTGTGTACATATATGTATATATGTTTGTATATATATATATACAAACACATATTTACAAACAGACGTACGCACTGTATACCTAAGACCTATGCAACCTATTTACAGAAGCCTGCACGGCTGTATTAGTGAGAAAGATGGGAAGAAGATAATGCTGTTTCACCAGTGAATTTACACTGATCTAGTGAGTGTTAACCTTCTTTTATTAGTGTGACCTTTACCGGCCATCGCTAATGAACATTCTTGAGAAAGGCAGGTGATTGAGGCCAGGCTGCAAGATTTTATGGACAATGATCATCGCTGTGGGTCAAGTACACCTGTGCTGCAATCATAAAGTTAATAACCTCTACAACAACAGCTTTACATGCGGCTGTCTCAGAAGAATGCCATTTCTGCACCGCACAGCCTTTAGAGACGCTATTTATAATTTATATCCAATCTGAAGTGCAAAGATTTTTCTCTCCTGCAAGTCACAGTAATCAATATAGATCTGCACCTATTACAGACCAATGAGGTGAAGTGCGAGGCAAGAAATCAGCTGTGCTGGGCAAACATTGAAGCTCATGAAAGGAGTTTTGTAAAAGGGCCCGTCTCCAGTGGCCATTTCCAACATGTAGGTTGGAACAGTAAATAAAGAGGGGGAAGGAATTCTTTGTAAGGATGCCATCCCAGCTGTTTAATGTTGCAAGCTAAATTAATTACATATTTGCTTTAGAACTACTCAGGAACTTGCATTTTTCTGGCATGTGTCTCATGGATTTCAGACTTCTACACCCTAATTCATAACATATCAAGACTCAATATGTGATATTCTGAAGCCCCCATATCACAGAAACCAGCAATTTAAGACTAAGCACTAATTCACAAAAGCTCTGCAGATGTGAATTACACCAAATTTAACTAAGCTGAATAATATCACAGTTCCTATTACTTAACCTCAAAGATGTCATTAGAGGCATTTGAGATTAATGACCATAAGGCTGCGTTTTAACCCCCACTTATCCCTTCTCTTTGCTACAGAAAATGGCAGGTATGTTTAGAAATGTTCAATACATTTCTCTGGTAGGTCCTCCTCCTTTCTGACTTCTTCTGAATCAGTATAGTGAATGTTGCTACCAAGACAAGCAAATCAAGCACAGCCTCAGTATCTGCAATTCATTTGGGGAAGTAAGGGGAGGTCGCACGGAGCCATCGAAGCGCTGATGAGTTAAAGGAAGGCACCACGAGAGAGACATGGTAAAGACCAACAGCTCAGCAAAGCAGAGTACAGAACAGAAAGGGTGAAGCCAAGGACAGTCGTAACTTAGACAAAATGAGACGATACGTTATGTTTAGGGATACGGTGGCCGCTGCCAAGTTCCAGCCTAAAATTTATTTGTTCCTCTGAGTCAGATGCATGAGTATGTGTGTGTGTGTGTGTGTGTGTG
>VZSV01000062.1:1440391-1511870 GCA_013398735.1 Nothocercus julius | reverse complement strand
AAAAAACATATTTTGGCCCTGTTGTGGGAGGAAATAAAGAGAGAAGGGAACTAGTCCTGGGGGCCAGAGGACACCAACACAGGAGATGGGCTGTGCAAAGAGACTGCACACGCATACATGCAAAAGGCTTGAGAACATCAGGGAAGCAGATTTGTAGGTGAAGAATAGATGATTACACCTGGAAAAGCAGGAAACTGGCTGCACAGAGAGATCAGGACGTACAGATGAGGGACAGAAAATTTTGCAGAGGGAGCCTGGATACAAGCAGGGACATGAGGACAGACTTTGTGGGAGGATGGAGGCAGAAAGAAAGCTCTGTGACTACGGGGGGACACGTCCTCCCAAAGTAACTGAGTGCAGCCTTCCAGCAGCATCATCTGCCTCTGAGCAAATGCAAACTGACTGTCTAGATCTGTATTTCATTCTCCTCTAGTTTTGGATCATGGAGAAGGTGACAGTCTACTAATCTAATACTAAGAGTATCAGCTACTTTACATCACTGCACATATACATCATACCCTGTATGCATACATCGTAACATATACATCATTGTATGATTTATGTCATGATGTATAATGAATTCAAGTTCAAGTGTCTGAGATCTATGCTCTGGAGCTAAAATTTCTAACTCTGCAACTGACTGATATCAATATAGTATCACATGGTGGTATTTCTCTTTTTTCCTTTTAACTTGGTTAAAAAATAATAAAAAGGATTACAGACTGAGAGAATATTACAAGGGCAACTCAAGGGCAAAGTGAGGCATTCGGTCAAGTAAATAGCAGAACACTCACTCTACCGACCTCTCATTTGGATGACAACATAGGTTTTAATTACATGATCACCAGGCTGGCTTTGGGCATAGGCAGTTACTTCAAGCAGAGCAGACTGAAAGATGGAAAATCATCACGCTGAATGAGAGAAAAAGACCCCCTGAGCTCCACCGCAGCATCTCCAGGTCAGTCAGGACCTGCTCTGGACCGGCCCAAAGGCCAAAGCACGGGCACTCCTCTGCTGCCGGAAGGAGGAGATGAAGGAAGCACCCAGGGAGATGGAGCAAGGGAAACGGGATCGTGGCCGTGTAATGCAGAAATGGGCAGCTGCTCTTAGTCTTAACGGCTGGAGATTTGGCGCCTGAGGGGATGGTGCTTACTGGAGCTCTTCTGATACTATTTTTGTACATATAGCTTAGAGTTCTGTGCTGCCCTTGAAGAGCACGTGTTCCTTTCTCCACCAGACTCCTCTGCTGAGTCCTAGATACAACCTGGGGATGGAGAGAGCTGCCCAAAACACACTGGCTTTTACAGCAGTAGACAAAATAATCTCAGTTACAACGAGTAAATGAAGAACAGCGTAACACTGCTCAGATATAGAAAATTCATATAATACAATGCTATGAAATGTATATTAGCAATTATAGTGGTAGCAAATGAAATTAAGGAGGAAAAAAAAATAGACATTTAAAGCCAGAACTAACAGCTGTTTAAGAGAACACCAAAGGGGAATTGATCTTTTTGGGAGAAAAAATCTTACTTGATTTCCCTAAGTTTGAAGCAGGATTTTGGAGCATCTGTAGACAGGACTATCAGCACAACCACAGATTCAATGACAAAATAACACCATAACCCTTCTTTCATTATCGTAATCTGTATAAGAAATCAGATACGATAATATCATTCCATTTCAACACGATAACATTTTTATGTATTGAATCACTCACAATCAAGCTGGTTCTCTGATCTTTGCCAATGGAAAGGCTGAGTTCATTTATGTTCTTAGCTCTGAAGCTTCCAGATTAGGTCGGAACAGTACAGAATAGCAGATAACGTCAATCAATTAGAACTCAACATTCCATATATTGCTGCAGCTAAGAATGGCTGGTCCCCAAAAGCACTGTTATTCCGTAATCAATTCATATGCATCCCAAAACACATCCCTAAATTCTACTACCACATCTCCATTTCTACAGTTAACAGTTACTGATTATTTGATGTTTGGTTAACAGAATAATCAAAAAAAACCCAAAAACCAGAAAACCCACCAACCAAAATGGTATAAATCATACAAAGTCAGAACAAACATAACTGGCAAGTTTAATGAAGAGCCTACAGGAAAGAAAATCGTGCATCTAAATTTGCACTTTGTATGATGCATAATGTCATGAGGTATATACTGAACAACTTACTTTAAAATGATATTCATCCCTTTTTTGCCTTTTTTCCCTCTCGTTTCAGATAGTAGCATTGATGTTCCTGTGCTAATGCACTGGTATCCTCTTGAATGACATGCAAAGACAGTGGAGCAGAGCCCCAGGCCACTCCACCACAAACGGCATCAATTACACCCCAAAACAACAATTTAGTTGATCAATTGCAAATACAGAAAAACTATTGAGTCCAGTAAAGTTGTAAGGGCTTGGTTTCAAAAGCGGCAACTTTGTACTCACATAAAACATGCAATAAATCCTGCAAATTATAAAACATTAATCTACCCTAACAAGCAATCATCTATATAAAGTTTCATATTTAATAACCTATTTATGACAATTATACTGCTCATTCATCATAACATCCAGATTAAAAAAAAAAAACAGTTGACACGCTCATATCTCTGTTTTATGGCCAATAACTTTTAAATATTGCCAGCTACTACTTGTTGCTTCGTTTATTAGCGTCTTATTACAGCATACCACCCAGATTTGGCAATGACTGGTGCCATCATAGCCCCTTTAAAGAAAACAATAAATTGTAACATAAATGGCAGCATAAAACCTCTTTTTCTCTGGCACTTCTGCAAAGAATTTGAGGCTGTGAATCACGTTTTTTTTTTTTTGGTATGAGATATATGGGGATCAAACGCTTTATGGATCCCACAGGACTTACCTTGGTTACCTGGAAACTTGAAATTATGGGACATGGAAGTGGATGATCCAGAAATTCCCCTTCTGTCCTTTTTCCATGTCCATTTCCATTTCATAAATTAAAAATGAAAGCACCAAAACACCTATACAATTGTACTGTATTCCAGATTCTCAGAAGGAACAGGCCAAAATCACCTCAACCAGAATCCCTATGCTTTTTTAGATTTGAAGTAGCTTAGCATTATTTCAGTGCGCCATACTGTTACAAAGGGGCTTTAAAAGCGTTAAGGTTGTCAGTCTGCTGAGCTATCAAAGATTAGTTCATGTAGAAATGTATGAACATCCTTCACATAAAGCTAATCAAATTTGAAATTACTGGCATGTCACCTTGAGAAGGAATTTGATTTATTATTTGCAAAGTAATCCAGAAAATAGTGAGATGTGCAGCTATAAGAATTACTGTTACACTGACTTTATGACAATATAGTTAGCTTTGTTGTTGCTTTTGTCTTCGTTAAATAATGGCACAAAGTTTTATTAGTTATTACGTTGTAAGTGTGAAATATTGCTACTTTGAAGTAATAATTTAGTTCAGATATTAAACTAAACAAAATTTGTTTGCTATTAACTAATGGTATGTAACTCCAAACACAAAAACATGTACAGTGGTTCCTCACCTAACGGGGAAAGCTACCAAAAGTTACTTCAGCTCAACAACTTCTCTTGCTTGTTTTTTTCCCCTCTGGGTAGAAGGGCTTGTCCTGGTGGGCTCAAATTTTAAAAGCTGTGCAAACGACATGCAATTCTTTAAGTGTCATGCAGTTTAAATGCATACATAGTTTGTAACATTTATTTGTGCTCATAAATCAAGATGTCTGGGAGCAGAAATCAGATGTGCAACTACCTTTACATTTTCACGCACAAATGTATGCCAAACCGACTTGAAAAGCTGCCCATTTTAACCTTATGTCAGAGACATGACTTAACTTTGTCTTTAAAATAAAGGCAATGTAGGATCCCACTGTAAGAAGTCACATATCTATTTAATTGTACTGCAGTGTTCGCTCAGTCTTTGTTGCAATTTAGCACACAGTACTCACGTATATCATCAGACCAAGTTCTCTGAAATAAAGATTTATTTTTATGACTGGTACTTGCATGTATGTATGTTTATGGCACAGTGTAAATAAGAATTCTGAATTTGAGTTCAGCTATCCTGTTAAGTAAATGATTATGCATATAAACAAATCTGTTCACTACCTTCAAATATTTGTATTTGTCATATAATTATATCATATATATATATCTCTTCACAGATGTATAAAATATATCCTGAGGAAAATTGCCACAGAATGTTGTTGCTTATATTAAGTAAATGGTATATTTGTGTACTATGTTCCATATTTATATACATGGAGCATATTTGTATACATACAGAATTGCCAAATATTTCCATTCTGTTACTAGACAAACAGGTTGATATTACTGGAAAAAAAAATATTACTAAACTTTCTGAGTGCTTTTGGGATTGGTTTATCAAGATACATTTCAGAAAATGTGGTTTTATACTGATAAGACTACAATGTATCAGAATTAAGGGTACCATGCAGCTAGGTAGGCCTGTAGCCGAGACCATAGCTTTTATCAATCCAATTAAATCAAGACTTATTCAAGCTGCAGACTTCGCTGCTGTCATTACCTGCTAACTCACAGTCCTAAATGCACCATCTGAAATCCCGCCTGGTCATAACCAGCCATTTCCCAACAGCAGCTCATTTTATTACCAGCTGAGTGTTGGTCCTGCCAGCAAAATATTGGGAACGAGTTGCCAAACCTTTCCTTTCTGAGATGCACGTCACTAGAAGACACAGCGCTGCTTTCTGCATTGCCTGAACTACAGGTCTACACTACTGCTACCGCACAGGTACCAACTAGACTTCCCTGCTGTCTTGTTTCGGACAGTATAGACTCCAGATGATAAAATGAACTATTAAGAGAAGGTAGACAGAACTCTGCCTTTTGATCATATTCCAAAATTCCTTCTTATCGCCAGTGTGGGGCACACAGGCTCTCACTATTCCATAGAAAGAGAGAGCAAGTGAACTTACTAGTAGCTTCGAAGATGCTTGCCTCAAACTGCACTGACAAGATTAAGAGAAAACTTGGATTCTGAAACAGTGTGGGAATTTTCAAAATGAAATTTAAATAACTAAATGAAAGAGTAGCAAGGGATGTGAGGTGAATTTCAAAATATTAGCATTAACAACTTTCTTTTTTTAGACAGGTTCTCTCTGGCAAATAAAGCTGTTAAGTGATTTCAATAGCATCAATATTATATACAAGAAATGTGATATCATTACTAACAATGACAAAGGAAAAGAATTCCTGTGGGAGATATAAAACTGGTATGCAACAAGTTATACCCTCACTCTCCTAATCCAGTCTGAGTCACTTAATTTCATGTTTTTTAAATACACTGGAAATCTTGCTTTTTCTCTGCAAAGGCTTTTTAAAACCCATCCATAATGTTGTCACCAAAGTAGCCACGATAACAAAAATATGTTAGCAGAGATGACCTTGTCTACTGGTTATTCAATGGGAGGAGAATCCCTGAGGTCTAAACTGAAGTAGACCTGATAGATCAAACCCTCCAGGTCTTGCATTTACATTTCACGAGCTTAATATCCTGCCTGATTTATGATTTGCCTTCTTAAACAGAGCAGGTTGTACTTAACAACTTAGCTTTAGTGTGAATAACTGTTGATCTGAAAACTGCATATAAAATGCATTTACACCAGCGCTGCTAATAGGCCCATAATAATTCTTTATTATGTTTCAGTGAAAGGCAAGTGAGTGACAGATAACTGATTTTGTAGATCAAATAACTTTCTGCCACCCCCACACAGTTCCCAGCCGCTGCACACTTTCTGTGCCAATACAAATATAGTTGTAAAATAGACAAATATATTATAACTACTTTACTAAATGAGACACAACATGAGGTGTGTGAAGAATTTGAGAGCTGCCTAATACTGTGACTGGGAGTTATAAGCTCACAATAAAATAAATAAATAAATAATTAAATAAAAATCAAACTCTAAAATGGTTTCCGAGCAAAGCTAACACAATCACCCCTCTGCTATTTCTTTTTTTTTTTAAGTGTAAGGTCTTAGGAGTGATTTGCTGCTCTCAGATAATATCGACTTTGCTGCGGGCTGCGTAAGCTGAAGCATGTCCTTGGTCTAGGTGTAATGAATATTTAAAGCAAAGCATTTCAGCGAGAAGGTGTGAGCACAGGCATCAAAGTTATCTACACAGATGTTCAAAAATCCCTGGACAGAGGGCTGGCAATAGTCACGCCACCAGCCACGACGAACGCCGCGCCGAAACGTTAGAAAAGCCTGTCGAAATTTATTTTCCGCACTAGCCGGCGAGTAAATAATGATAAGACATCAGAGGCTGTCTGATAAGCTGTGACAACCGTCCCACCAGCGTCACGGCGGCCACCGGAGGAGCCGGCACGCAGGAAGCCCTGACCCGCGAGCCCTTATCTGTGTGTGCCTCTCCCAGGCCACGCAAATAAAGGCCACGCCAGCATTTACACATGAATCAGCCTTCTGCAAGGAGTCGGCACTGGAGACGGCTCCTTTCTCTGCGATGGGGGGACAAAAGCAGCCGGGTGCGGGCTTGTCTCACCACAAGTCGTCCAAGGGCGAGAGCGATACGTTGGCAAGCGCCGGAGCAGCTCGGGGACGCCGACGCACGCGGCAGTCCCAAAGGAGCGGATGAATATTTAGCTGGGAGCGGGAGCGACGGCCACAGCGAGCCTTGTCCTATTCAAAACAGGTAATGTCAAACCAAGCGAAATGCAGATACAATCCTGATAGGAGATCGTACAAGACAGCAGAACGGGTATCTTTGAAGAACTCAACCTACATGTTAATAAAGCGGGAATCTCGTTGCTCCATAGGCCTCATTTTCACCCCGCTACCTTTGGCAACCGGCATGAACAGGTACGCGCGCCCTCTGGCACTTGTGGGGACTGCTCATGGACATACACTAGTTTTAGCAAAATAATCTTGAAGTTCTAATCTTGAGGAAAAAATAGCCTGAAGTTTTACTACATGAAAGGTTATTGTGGCGATCATACAACATTTGTTTTCAGTCCCAATTGGCATCAGTTTACAGGCACGACTCATACTCTCTTTGCCATGGATAAGAGGTGAAGTAGGGAACAACACTGGTCTGTTAAACATTCGGGAGGTCAGAGGCCCTGCATCTCTACTTCGAGCCATTACAAGCATTATAACCCATTATAATACTAAGGCAGGTGTTTGGCTGCTAGAGTTCTCATTTTTTCCCCTTTTTCTTGAAAACAACTTGTCATGCAATGCAACATACACTTTGCTGCTGCTGAAGGTTTTCTGTGCAGTCTTATACAGGAAGGATGAAACAAACTGGCATCAGTGACAGAACTCAAATGAAATTCCAGGAGGCAAGGTCACCCAACGCTACGCATTTTTCCTTCTTAGCATCAGCAGATAATGCCCTACCACTCTTCCCCTTCGAGAGGAAGCTCAAACAAGGCTTTCTGGAGACAGTGGTTCTTGCTCACTGTTGACAAATGACAGCATCTCAGAGGGATGCATTTGCTTGTTCTGGCCTCTCTTTTCCACCTTACCACCGATCCCGCTCCCCTAACCGCTATCCATCACTCTCCTGTTCCCACTCCTGCCACTTGTGCTAACATTTGCTCAGAAGGGCCAGAATGGATGAGAACTTGGTGGCGAAGCTGTCATGGCTGCTTGTCTTGCAATCAGGTCTTACTAATTGTATGCACAATACAAATAAATAATAGATAAATAAAACTACTGAAGCCTCAATTTAAAAAAAAAATAGTTTGTTTTTAATACCATGCCCCTGTCAGTTACAAACCTGAAACTGAAATTTAAAATAAAAATTGTTTTACTTTTTCATACTCTCAATAAATTAGATACAAAACTTCCTATCCTTTGCAATCGGATCTTCTCATTGCGGTTACATCCAACCTATCTTCTGCCTGGTCTTTCCAAAAGCATATTCATTACTGACAATGCTTACACTACATATATCTTCTTAAAATTCATTAAAGTACAATTATGACTAAAAGAAACCAGTTTTGTGTTCACAAAACCTCAGAATTTTTATGAGAACTGCACCTACGCACCTATATACCCGACAAACAAAAAATCCTACCAAATTTAATGGTTCTAGTACTTACATTTTTATATATAGCTTTAAAATAATGACATAAGTTAGATACACATTCATTTAACTTTAGGAGCAGTACAGCTAATATTAGATCTTAGTTTATCATATGGTGTGCTTTTTGTGAGCACGGTTTGAATAGATGCCAATGATTTTTGAACTATGTAGTGAAGCCAATTAGCTCTAAGAAATAAACTGATACTTCTCTCTAATGTCATGCTAACTGCTACAGTATGAATTATGCTGCTGATAAAGATGTTGCTATGAGCCAAAACATAACTACAAAGACTTAATCAACTTGCAACATTTACATAATTATAATAAGAAATTCAGCTTTGAAAGAGTTTCATTTATGCTGCTAAATGCATGCCTTTAATGGACACTGAAAACAAAGGTAAAAATCTAATATAAAATACAATTTATTTTTCCCTTATATTAAGTCTTCTTTGCTCAGCTTTCAAAACTGATTCTTCATCCTCTTCCACATTAATCCCTCAGCTACTGCTGACATGCTCCTCCTCTTAATATTGTCTTCTCTTTCTGGCAACCTCCTCCCTGTTTTACTCCTTCTTCACTTTTTACATTTTCAGCACATCTACTACTGAACCTTCCTCATGGAGGAGAACCTTCCTCGGTTCTCCTCCACAGCCCTCTACTCTCTGCTCCGTTCCCTCATCTTTCATACCTTCCCAATAATTCATTATAATTCAACTCACCATCTCTACAGGAAGTTACCAGTGGCACTAAGACTTTATCAGTCTTCATACTTTATCAGACTTCATACTTTATCAGTCCAAACTAGGTTCCATTTTTCTCACCTGAAATCTTGTGGCCCTGATTTCTTCACAGGTGATGATGTCACCTGAAACTCAACACATTAAAAAAAAAAAAAAAAAAGAAAAAAGAAAAGAAAAAAAGAGAAGAGACGAGAAGAGACGAGACCTTAAGCTTTCTTTTACCAACCTTCCTACCATGTCTTTTCTTGACCATCATCAGTTAGGCTTATACGACAGGTATAATTTTTAACTAAAACTTCCTCTTGGCCTCTATTCAGACTGTCACTGTTGTATAGATTCTTTCTATAGGACATCTTTAAAACAGAGTGAGCACTGCTGCCCAGACTCATCAGCTTGATCATGGTTAATACATTGTCCTTTTCTCTGGTCTTGCCAATGAAATCTTGCCCTGCAGGTAGCCTCCCAGAATGCTACTGTAAAGATTGTTACCCTGTTTTGTTGCTTTCACCATCCCCCTTTTCTCTTTGTATTCTTCACTGTCTGCTTTCTTGAGCATATCAAAAGTAAGCTAGTTCTAATTTGTAAGAATACACAGGCTACACCTATGCTAATAAACTCAACACATGCAGGAATGTTGTTGGGCACTGAATCCAACTAGCACAGAACGGCATGTGTCTCTACTCCCTAAGCTAAACCCTCTTGTTCCAAAACAGGGTGACTTCATACAGCTGCCTCTTTGGAACAGTCCATGGAAATTTCTTGCTCTAGAACTGTGTCTGTAAAATACTTGAGTAGTATTTAGCATAGACAATAGTGCACCAAGGACTGCTTGTATGGTTTGACAGCATAGACAGCTGCTCACTCTAGAGCATTTTTTTTGGTAATTTTAGTTTAGTAACTAATACAGACTCTTGTACAACACTACATACAACACTAAGTTCTGGAGAACTTTGTAAGCACCTGTCTATATGGATGGCTTCTGGGCTCTTTCTTGAAGCGGAATTTGCTTCTAGCCATCCTTGCTCTTGCAATGGTTTAGGTTAATCATCTGCATGGCTTTAAAATGTCCACGAAGATCTTTCAACGGAGAAACAGATATCAGGCTGAGAGTGCAGGAGCCAGCTGAAAACTTTTAGGAAAAAATGGTAGGCACAATGAATGTTACGCTGTCACTCCAGATGGTGGTAACCTGGTTTGGTGGCTTATACTCTTTGACAGTCTTCCCAGGAAATCACTTTTGCAAACACCAGGAGAAGCTCTGAACTTGTCCCCAGCAAGTAAGACAAAAGAAACAAAAAGGAAGTTGACATTCTGTGTTCATATCTGGAAAAGATCAAATCCTCGCTGTCTGGCCTGGCATGCATGTCAAAGAGGTTAAAGCCATGTTTCAATTCTAAACCTGTGCCAGGTGTCAGTTCCCCCATATAATTTTATCTTTCTACCCTTTGAACGTGTGCTCTTGCTTTGTCTTCACTGGCCTTGTCTAGTTGAAGGCAAGCTTTTACCTTTCCTTTTCTTCTTTTGCAGAAAGCAGACTGCCTCAAAGCGCCAGAATCCCAGGTGGGCAGAGAGAGGTCCCTCATACTTCTGCCGAAGGAATCAGACACCTTCTCTGTGAATCTGTTTCGACTGAAGCATATTTGGACTTTCAAGCGCACTTCTGTATTAACTTGTTTTCCAAGTTCCCAGGTTAGCTTTATTAAGTTTATTTTTTATTTTTTATTTTATTTTTTATAGCTAGACGACCTCAGCCTTTTTTCATGGTGTCTAGTGATAGCAAAGCAAAACATCTTTCCTGTCTCTACTTAGGTGTTAAAAGACAAACAAATATGCATTCCCTGTAAGATGATACATTAAAGTCATATTCAGACTACAAGCACCTTATCTTCTCTTTATGTCTAGTTCAAAGCCAGCAAAGCAGTGAATTAACTCTATTTGCAAGGGAATCAAACCGTGAACTTTAAGACACTAGGGCAATGAGATGACATCTGAATTTACCAGCATTAAAAAAATAGGACAGGTGAACACTGACTGTGAAACTCATCAAGTTCTATAGTCAGACAGTTCCCAAAGAGAAATACAGTTAGGTGCAGACGTAATAAAATACATAGCTATATACATAGGAAGGGAGAAATACATTATTTTTAAAATGTCAATGTTCCTAACTGTGATTCAGAATTAATAGTTTAACTCCTTATAAGCTTTTACTTCATAACAAAGTCCGTGGGCTGTAGTGCCTGAGAGGTGACAAAAGAAATATTTCTCTGTTTCACGGAATTGTATCCACTTAGTTACTCTGAACAACTCGCATCCAGAACCTAAGCCAACCAACTGCTTGCGATACCTTCACTACAACTAATACTGATAAATACTACTGATAAATATGCTCATAAAAACTTCTGTTGTTTCTTTGATTTAATTCCGTTGATAATTTTATTTCGTCATTCCCCTTTCCTATGCTGCCTTTGCAGCTGAGCTGGGCCCAAGGGCAGAGTGCTACCTTTTTGCCCTGCCTTTGGCCAAGCTGACGCGGAGCACCACGACGGCTTGGGCAGTTCAAGGAGCCCTGTTACGGCTGCGCTTATCACCTCCCGCTTGGAAAGCCACGGGTCATTTTTGCAAGAGGCACAGACTCACCTTCAGCCTGATAAACTGTAGTGTGCAGTCCCTTCCTCATTCAGGGCTCTTGTATCATGGTGCTATTTCAGTGTATAAAAAGTAATGGAGCTGCTGGGGAGGGGGGGGTCAACTGCAGCTGGCGGCTTCCCAGGGGAAAAAAGCTGCAGAAATGGTACAGGCGAACACCACATCAGGAAGGAGACAGATTTGTGCGGGACAGGAATAACATGGTCATGAAGCAGAAGTGATTTTAGATGTGCCAAGCAGGATAAGTTTCTCTCTTTAATACGGCTTACAAATCTATTTAAAGAACATGTCTAACGTTATATATTTAAATGAATGATTTATTACGACTTTGGGAATTTGATTAGGTTCATTTTCCTGTCATCCAAATTAATATTTTTTTAATCTATGTCCTGCCACCAAAAATAAATGTGAAATGGGGATTTACTCAACTTTAACCCATTAAAGGTTTTCAAATATGTCTCTTGCACACACATAATTTCTGTGTTACACACAACAGACAAATCAAGTAAATTCAAACATTTAGCTCAATATTATATTGTGGGAGACCAAGGTTTAAACCTCTACGTTAAATATCATTTTAAGAAAGTCAAAATGAGTTCTGAAACAAAAGCAGCTAGAGTTTTGATTAAAGTTAATTTTAAGTACAAAATATCTTTTGTAAAAGATTTTTTTTTGTATTTGTAAAATGAAATGTATTTCATTTGATTTAGATATCATTAAAAAAATCTCTGCAGGGCTTACTGTAAATACAGCAATGTCTATTCCTGCATTTGGGGTGCATTTCAGGCTTCAAATAAGATTTCAGATGCATCTTGCACTTTCTTCATTATTCCTTACAATTTTTTTAAAAAATACAAAGTACATTTTATTAAAATAAAATTTACATTTTGAGAGCGGTGAGATATTAAACAACATCATCTAAGGGCCTCCTTAGACAGCATTACTCATCTGACACTGAAGGTTTTGTTCTGGTATACAGAATATAAAACCATTTCCTCAAGATATTTTGTGTTCAGCATAAAATATTAAAAATGTCTCATTTCCAAGAGATCTGGTGGGAGTTCATGACAGATGTGTTATATCTTTTTTTCCGCCCCCCCCTCAAATTTCCACAGCATTATTGTGTCTAATTAGCCCTGATGATTTACCCATGACAGTATGAACTTCTTGAGAGGAAAGCAAAAGTAGAGCATAATCTTTGGAGCACAGAACAAACAATTTGGGGGAGAGCTAGGAGGGAGAGAAAGCTTCTAGATTCTGGGGGTTTTATAACAAATGCCCACAAGTAGCCCTGGGAGCTTTCACTTATTTATGCACCACCATATGATCCATCCTTCTGCCTTTAGCACTACAAAACAGGCAGCCTCGGTGCAAAGTGATCTCCAGGTGTTAGCTTAGCACTTGTGTCGCTAATTCTTGTTTATACGCTCTGGCTAGTTAGAGAGGACAAATTACTGCAAGATAAGGTAAACAGGATCTTAAAAGTCTGCCACAGACAAGGGCAGGCACTGCTGAGCGTCACTATCTCACGTGCCCCTTTCTCCAGGCCAGGAACTTAGATTACAAGGGAATGTAAAACCTGAAATGTAAACTCCTTCCTGATTTTCCTCAAAAATGTTTATTTTGACAAATACCTTGTCAAAAGTCCTGTCTGGAGCACACGGACACTGTCGAAGGCTGCTAATGCCAGGAGCCGCAATCGCCTGCTGAGGAATGTCCACGGCATCGCGGCACACAGGTAGCCACGGGGAAAGGGAGCTGCATGAAGGCACACGCTAGCAAACCAATGCAAAAGCCGCTTGCATGAAATATGAGGAAAACGTACAAGTTAAGATTTTTAAAGTTTCAATTAAAACATCTCCGCTTCCTTTTTTTTTTTTTTTTTTTTTCTTCACCTGATTGCAGCCCCATATGGCAAGGTCAGCCCTTTCAGTGAACAAACAGCTCAGTCGCCTCCAGTGTAGCTGTTATCTTCCTCAACAAGGGGAGACATTTGGCACAGCCTAAAGCTGGGGCATGAACCCTGGCTAAGCTTAAGACATTTATCTGACAGCATCAGCTGACACTCCACAAACACATTTGCTCTCCCTGACCCCAGAGCATTCGTGATTAATCAAAAATGTATCTTGGATCTTGAGAACAAGCTACAAGCAGGCACATGCACAAAAAAAGAATATGCTCTCGATCTCGCTTATCGACTCCAGAGGTATATTGAATTTAGAAATAGCAAATAGAATAAAATGATCAATATGTTCTCACTTGTCCATGGAAGAGCAAACTTTATCCCTCAAGCAACAAACATTGATCATGTAAATGTTCTGGAGCGGCTTTCAAGTAAAGAAAGCAAAGGCATCAGGATTTTTGGGGAGGGGTAATAGATGGAAGTCACAGGCGTGATGGAAAAGTACGTGTGCTGACACTTACTTGCAAAGTATGCAAACACCCTTTAAAGATGTGGCGCGTGGCAGAGCACCTGAACTACCACCGCCACTGCAGGCATTTTCCCCAGTACATATTGCTAACACCCAGTTTGGGTAACACTGTGCCAAGTGATCTTAATAAAACATTATAGAGGGGACTTTAAAACTTAATGAAGGCACATAATCTGCTTCAGAGAAAACTCCCTGCCTTAATTTAAATGAGACACAGTTATAACATATCCCCTATGCACTGTTTACAATTTATAATTTATGTCTCAGTTCAAATACACTACTTTCTGCAGTCATCTGCTAAGCGATATGATTAGCATTCGGATATTGTAATATTCTGCTGCTCGATACTCGGAGTAATATGATGCAGTGCGCTTCTATTTTAATACTTTTTTATTCACTTTCTAATAAGCATCCCGAAGTCTAATTAGCTACGAAGAAAGAAACCGCGCGCCCCACCCAGTCTCATTTGAAGACGGTTTTATCTCTGTAAAGAAACTCTCCACCGTTTCACTTATTAAATCTCACTCTTTTCCAATTACCTACTGCTTCAGCTACAAGTCTTTTGTGCTCGTACAGCACTATCACTCCACTCTCGCAAAACTGCTCCACGCGCTCAGGTCCCCGTTGGCACCGCAAACAAACTTTCATTGCATGTGCTCTCTATAAAATGGTGGTACTAATTAGAAGATATAAACTCATGCTGAGACATGATATGAATTGGCTTTATGCATCTACTAAGCTCACAGCAGTATTAGATTTATACTGTTGATGTCCTGAGCTAATATTCAACTAGAAACTTACCATTTTTTAAATCAGCAGAAAAATGAGACAAAAGCGATTGTACTGCCTTAATGCAATTCATAGAACCTCAGTAATCCACATGCCACTAATCTTCACGCTTTGATAGCGCTCAGAAAAAAAAAAAGAAGAGTCTCTAGTCCTTTTTCAGGAAAAACTGAGGAACAGGATACAGCAGTGAAACCTCATGTTAACCGTATCTGGTATTTATACACCACTTTTTCAAGGGCAGATCTCAAAGGGCGCTCCAGATGAAGAACCAGAGGTGCAGAGCGGCAAATTGACTTGCCCGCAGTGACAGAGTGGCAGAGTGTAAGGGCCAAGCCCCGGCCCAGGCCCTGGCCTGAGTCCAGAACTCCTGATTTGGTATCAGGTGCTCCGCATTTTGGATGGGATTGCAGTGATTGCAGCACATTATGAGCACACAGAAATCAACTATCAAGAGCAAACTGCTAGTGTTAAAAAAAAAAAGTCATGCCATATTTACTTTTTTGAAACAAAATTAATGGGGGGGGTTTGTCCATCTGCATGGCCTAGAAAGTTACCTGGGTACCTCAACTTCAACCTCATTTAAAATACTGCATACATATAGGTTCATGATGACCCTACTCAAATCCTTCCAACAGAACTGCAAGCACTAGACATCACAGCTGTAGTTTTGACATCCATGGTGAAAATGAGCAGAAAATCTCACTGTTCCATATCAAGAAGTATTTTTACTAGTGCTAATGTGCCTTAAATACCTTGTTCCACAGATGAGTGGCCTGGCACCTGCTGCATGAGAAATGGCCAATTACTGTTCAGTGTCTCTAATTTTCTGATTCAATTAGCATGCTTCAGAGCTTTCCAGCTTAATTGCAAACTACTTCACAGTTAGCTCTCTGATTAATCATTGCCCATCTGCAAGCCATCGCGAAACTTGGTGGAACAAATCTGTGTACTTTGGAATGCTGGGAGCTTAGCAAATCAAACTTGTTTTGGTATATAAAGCTTTAATTTTGTTTGCCCTTTTCAGCTGCACTTGTAAGAAGCGCTGTACTGATTAAACAGGAAGTCCAGACAATAATATGCTACATTATGCATATAATTACTGTAAATACAGGCGCGACTGGAGAAACATCATTTAAGGTTAGGTACTAGCATGTATGGAGTAGGGGTCAAGAAAACACATTTGGAATCAATTTCTCTCCCATTATGACAGAAAGCAGGAATTAGAGGGGGAAAAAAGACATGCACTAGTGATGCAATTCCAACACCCATATCTCTGGACATATTTTTGTAACACCATGTTCCTGTACAGTCACAGCAAACTATTTCTAATTTCCTTTTTAATGAGAGCTGTTAACTTTGCAAAATGTAAAAAAAGAAAAAGTTCAGAAGGTTGCATGCTGTTCACTTAATACCACATTTATGTTTTTCTTTACATTTTTAGGTTAATGTAGAACATTTGCTGCTGCATGGGGTTATAGGGCTGCCCAGTTGTCATAGAGCTAGTATTTTTTTTTCCTGTATTTTAGTAAAGTAACAATAATACAGCCTCCCTATTTTAGAACTAGCTTATCCAGATACACTTAAACTACCTGTCTGCAAGACTTGATTACAAATGCAGTAGCATATTACACAGCAGGAAATTAGCATTTATATTCAGAATTAACTGTTTTGCATATAAAAAGGTATCAACATAACTGAAGCCTAAAGAATTGAAAATTTAGCACAGTGAGCCTAAATTCCCCAAAAGACTTCAGCATGCACTGAATCCAGTGTACATGGCTGAGGTAGCAATCCTGTAGGATGCCAAACAATCTTAATCTGTATTAACTTCAGTAAGAAATAATGGCATCCAGCATCCTACAGCATTGCGCTTCAAGCACTTTCCTGGACTGGGGTGATGATGAACATTTTATTTTTCCAAACCCCATTACTTAAGAAGCAGCCATACCCTGGCATGGTTTATCTACAGGTTAATAGAAAAATGCTATTTTTACAAATAAAAAAACTAAACCAGCTCACTACATTCTTCTGTAATCTTGAAAAGAGAACCAAACACTGCCAAACTGAGATAACATTTAGATGCAAGCTAGAGAAGTCACCAGAAAGTAGTATCTCTTGCATCTTGACAAAAGGAAAACGATACTATCTAAACCAGACAGACATAACAATTATCTAAAGCTGTACTACTGATCACCAGCATGACATAACCACATAAAAGTCGGAACTTGCCGGACTTTTTCCAGGTCCTCAAAACCCACCTTTGATGTATGAGACAGCCGCTCCTGTTCGTTACTTGCGCACCTGCAGTACACGAGAGGAATTGCTTTCTGTAAACTATATGATTGGGCTGCTTAAAATCCGCATTTCGAGGCGTGATAATTTACTCCGTACGTGGGGCAGAGCCTCAGCTCGGTGTGTGGGAACTTGTGCCTGGGCTTCTGCTTGTGCCTCTCCTGTCGCTCCGGGAAGCAGGGCTGTGTTATTGCCACCACTGTCGCCCACAGCTCCCTCAGACTTAAATCTAATTCACAACTGCCTGCCTGCCGTGAGTTGGTATCCCACCCTGGCCCATCTAGGCTGGATAAAATAATAAAAATAATAATGCCAACGCAGTGTAGAGGTGTGTAATGCCTCAGATCCAGCCACAGAAAAGTGCGCTGGCACAGGGGCTCGAGAAACATCGCTCTGCCCGCGGGCCACCTTGCTGACTGCAGCATGTGGAGGCACAGCAAGGGCGCCAAATACAGGGATGCCAGGAAGCCAAAGGATCCTGCTGTAAATCAGCTCTCCCAGGCGGTCTGAATTACGATCCAGCCCATCGAAATCAGGAAACTGCTAAGGGGCTCAATACCCTGCCCTCCCAACTGCAAGCTCCGTCCTGAGAGGCTCTGACCTTTTTTCTATACGGACATTTCCCTGCATAACAATGGCTCTTCAATATGGGGCTGTTTGTGCTGAAATAGGCGTGTTTCTATTCAAAAATACTTATTGCACTTTTGAAACGCAGTACTAAAAACACAGATTATTTTTTAAAAAAATATTACTTTCATATCTCACAGGGAGGTTATGAAAAAAACTACAACCGAGTCGCCACTGTTAAGGATGAGATACCTTTAAGAGGTGCCAGGATCAGCACACAACACTATTTTCCATGGCAAACACATCTCTAAACCTTATTAGAGTTGTTTCCATCCTGCTGGTGCCTGAGGAGACCGTAGGGAGTCAGGAGTACATGCATGTAGAGGCATTATTTTATATAAAAAATATATTTTGGTCTCCATAATTGTAGTGTTTACAGAGAATGGACCATTACAGATGAGGCCAAAAGTCATATAATTTAAGATCACCACTGGTTTCCCTACTTACCTGTGAACTTGGTACGGTACCTCCACCCTAGTTACTTACTCAGCAGTGTTCGTCCTCTTCCTGCCTACTTCAGGCTTGAGGATGGGCAGCAACTACCTGGAATATTTTATTCTCCTTTGTTGTGGTTCTTTTAAACTCTTCCTATGACCCTATGTCGCTTTTCCTTTCTTTCTTCTTCTTCTTTTTTTTTTAAATACAACAGCTAGAGTTTATAAAAAATACCTTTTTAGTATAATTTTATAAAAAATATTCAGCATTTTTGGATTTTGTTTGTTTTGGTTTGCTTCTTTTTCAGGAATAATGAAAACTATACTAAAGCCAAACTCTTATGTTTCAAGGTATGAGAAAGAATGATTTTTACAAGTGCAAATATTATCTTATTTTACCTCTTCGTTTTTGGGAAATGTTCCCCATCTTACCACTATATTTTTCTTATTTAATGACAGAAAGGTGACACATTTAAACAGTTCCGGGGTGCAGAACTGGCAAATAAGGGAATTTTTATTCTGATTTTTTTTTTTTTCAAAAATCAAATACTGAATTTCAAAAAATGAAAACTGTGGAGGAAAAAAAGTGAAATATATCCTGGTCACGTCAAAATAAGAACTATCCAAAATAAGCCCGAATCCTAATATATGCAACATATAAGTGAGTTTGTGGGGTTCCACATCATCAATACATGGTTAACAACATGTTTCCTGCCCTGTATAGGAGAGGAGCCATAAACTTATAGTTGCTTAACGCAATTCAGGGCGGATTTGCCTCTAAAAGTGAAAGGCTATCTCTGTCCTAAATAAATAGCTCTAGTAATTTGGAAAATGTTAATTATTCAGAAATCGCGTGACTCGAAGAGTGACTACAGAGGTAACTTCCTAATAATGAGACTCCTCTAACAAGTTTACGGAGAGATTTTAGACTTCATTAACTGCTGCTCCCCAAAGGTACCAACCCACGGAGATTCTAGCAGGCGAGACATCGGTAGTTAAACTGAGACTCCGGCTTGCTGAGCCGGGCTCCAGCAGACTTGGCTGGGCTCCGCAGCACCGATGCTGTCCCTGCTCTGACCCCTGCCCAGCAGCTGTGTTGTCTCCTGTCGGGTAAAGGACAGAGGAAGAAAGCGCGGGGGAACAAAAAACATGGGAAATCTGAAAATGTCCACGGCCAAAACTCTGTAATATTCAAACACAAACATCGTCTCTTTTTCTGATACTATCGCAGGCACCAAGTTATTAGTTAGGATATACTTGTTAAATATTTATATAGCTCAGGTAAAAACATATTTTACTAGATAGCTAGCATACCACATCATCTACTTCTAGCAGAGGCACTTGAGCTCCTGGTCCCCAGTGCAGAACGAACCACAGGCTCAGAGCAGTTTTAAAGAGGTAACCAAAAGGCATCTCTATGCTCAGGTGGCTCACTTAACTAGGAGTTAAAATTAGTATTCTTTACCCTACCTCATGTAAACTGATTTAGCCCCTGGCCAGGAAAGCAGAATTTGTTTTCTACCTGAGAAATGTTTTATTGAATCATGATGCTGCCCAGGTATCACGGTGAGGTGCGATCTCCGGGGGCAGGCAGAACCCTCTCCCTGAACAGAATTTGCCGAGGAAGGGGAAGTCCAAATGGCTAATCCCTATGGAGGGAGAGGCTGAGCACGGAGCACCGAGACCAGGAGGACAACACTGGGTGCAGGTGAGGGACCCCAATGTTCAGGTAGCCTCTGCTTTCGCTTTTGTTGTTTCTTTCTTTTTTCCACACACATAATGAAAAGAAAAAAAAAGTTCCCTGTGCATTTGCCTAGAGCTGAGGCAGCACAGAACACACTTGTCTATGCATTTATAGTGGAATCATAAAAACTTGCTATACTTGCATTCATTTTAGTAGCCACAGAAGCATTAATCTTATTTTAAACAATTAGTCCAAATCAACCCTTTCATATTTATATTAATATAAACTCAATATATTAAAATAAACTTCAAAACCAGCTGTTGTGTACACTTCAGTAGAGGCTTAACACGTCCACGCAGATATGCATGCAGATATTTATGAATATCCCGCTGCTTCAAGAATTACCCACTGTGTTATTTCACCACAATTTGCATTGTTATAATAGGTTATTGACTGATTTTAGGTTTAAGGGACTAAGGTAGTATTCAGTAATGACTCTGTGCTACAAGTTTATTGCAAGTGCCCAAGGTTCATTCACCCCAAGCGATTTAGTCAATAACCAATTTTTATACTTCTATCTCCTTCAAAATTCCAAACCAATAATCCCTGCTTTTTTTTTTTTTAATTATTTCAGTATCAGACTAACATTTCCCATGGAAATCAATATGGGTGAGATCCATTAGCCAAAAATCTGCAGCACTGCAATGCAAACATATTAAAAATATTGATCTTGCAGCCTACTGATGTTTTGATTGACTTTAATGTTTGTAAGCAGCAATAACAGAATTTCAATGACTGAAACAAACTTTTGATTAAAATTATAGATTTTTAATTTTTTTTTCTATTTTACTGTTTCAAAAGGTGTCACATGGTTTACTTGTTTGCCATAAATGATCACAGAAGTAAATACTTATTCAGTTTCTCATTTGTAAATATTTCAGTTTGCCACAGGTTACATGTCTTCAACCGTGCTTTCAATCATTTTGATGTTTCGGCTTCCCTGTATTAGATACATAACACCAACAGGAGCATGGCCAGTCTTATTTTTGCAGCATCTCTTCTCCTAGGATCTTGCAGCTTGCGCATTCCTGTTATTAGCAAAAATTGAAATTTCTCTCTCTCTGACACTATTTTTAATTGCCCAAGAAACTCCAATGGATATTTTCATAGCAGCTGGCCAAGATTTTACTGAAGCCACTTCCCAAATGCAATTTTTCCTTCCAAAAGAAAAATCCTAGCTAAAACAAACAGATCTGCTACACTCCAGGTCTCTCTGTCTCAGGTGTGCACCGTAATATCTACGTGTCCTACAAACGTTTGTCCCACGCATGTGATCTGCATCACATTTATCACCACAGAAGAACAGCACTAACACTGTTTTAGGGACAGGAAACCAAAGCACAGAGAAGTTAGGGTACACTCAGGCAACCTAAATTCCACCTAAGTCCATAAGCCTTCTCTGAAGGCTGAGAAGGCTTCTCACCAAGATCCACCACCTCTTAGGTAGAGCCTAGACTATGTGAACACAGTGCCTACATATCTGCCATCGGTGACACGCACCTATGGTAGCAGAAAACTCAGCACTGGTGTAAGACTCTCTCATGAAATAGTCATGTTCACAAAGTAGATGAACTCTCATGGCTTTGTAATTGATACTCTACTTTGAGATACTCATCACCCACGTTCAAACAGGGCAAACAGACTATCAGCAAGTAGTATTATTTCAGTATAGAACACACACATAAAAAAGGGACAGGGCACAAATGTGGAACTGACAGCACTAAAGCAGTTTGCCATCTGACAGTACCAAATCCACCTTGTCACAGCTCTCCGAAACGATAAATGGCGAGAGGAGAGGTGATCTAAACTCTCTGCTACAGATCTAGATGCTCTAATCTAACCTAAGCATCTCCCCACCGCAGGCCACTAAGGAAGCCAACCATATTTGCTGTCAAAAGCCTATAGCGGGCAATAATATTTTTCTACTGGTGCACCTTGAGATTTTGGGAGTAGTGAGGAAATAAAATATTCCTCAACAAGGAATAGTTTGACAAAGTGCGTACAATTTCATAGCCCAAACACCCTTTTGTCAGGGTGAGGAGAACTGGAAGATGGGAAAGTTCTGCAGAACTGACCATGACAATCACTAACTACTATGCAATTTTAAGTCCTCAGTTATCTTTAGATTAAAAAAAAAAAATACATGAAGAGTAATAAATGAAGAATAGTAGTAAGTGATGAATGTAGCTACAAAAATGTAAGAAACGAGACTGCTGTCAAATGCATTGGCAGCATTTTATAAGTAGTATTCTTTGTGCCTGTACTGTAAACAATTATGAATCTAGTTACAATCCCAGAAATCAAAATACTTTGTTCTGAACAGAAGGGGCAGCCTTAGTACAAAGGTTTTTACGTACACCGACGGTACATCTAAACATGCTCTAAAAACAATTCTGGCCTGAGAGTGCATTTCAGGGCTCTGGGCCACGAGCTTTCAGCAGCTTCAGTGGCAGTGGTGCAAAGCACTGCTGCTCTCTGCTCCATGCCCTGCCCCTCCGCTGGAATCACTGTCCCCGAAGTGGAAATAGCAGAAGCAAATATGCCCAGCATGTTAGCACAAATGCACTTCATTTGCAGCTTAAGGTTCCAGGACAGTCCATATCTTTCTTTGTAAAGGGGAGGTAGATGTTAATGGCACTGGGCAGACAGCTTTGGTAATTACAATCTAGAGTCATCAGAGCTTGAGAATCACAGGCCTATTGCCATATTTCTTCATGGCTGAGACCATGAATTATGAAATTAGCTCATTTAAACAAATTAATTTCGGACAAGACATCAATACTTATCAGACAGAAATAACTCTGGCTTTGCTGACCTTTGATAACAGAACTGAAAAGCTCTTAATCTCAGAATCTACTCCCTGACACAGTTTCTTTATTCCAAATATTGCCTGGGACAGAGAACAAAATATTCACACTATTCATGTATTTGCATATTCATCTTGTCTATCACAACAAAGAGACAAATTTAGAATGAATTTTGTAAGATTTGTCTTCAATATCTAACTGCATAATGCAATTGCTAGTGATTACTATTTGCATGAAACACTCTATTATCCAGTAAGTGAAACAGATTACTCTCATTTTAGAATGTGAACTCGTTCAGTGCTATCCTTCTCAATGCCCAGCTAAATTCGGGACATTAATGGCATATCTGGGTGAAGAGAAGATTCTGCACACGCACTTGGTCTTTGGCACTATGCCATGATTGAGTCATCTGAACTTGATTCCCTGTCTCTAGCCAAATTGAATACATCTCTGCCTATACAAACTCTTGGAAATTCAAAAAGTAGCAAAGGGAATGACTTCAAAAGCATGAAAATAAAAATATAAATGGAGTTTTTTTTTTTTTCTCTCATATATCTTTTCATTTTTGAGCCTTACCTGTCTAGGTGAAAAACTTTCAAACTTTTTCCATACAGTTATATGGGCAAGGAGTTTATGTTAAAATGTGCAAGAAAGAAAAGCTTTAATAATTTGATTATAGCATCTGCAAATAAAATACTAAACATGACAAGACCATAACTGATAGGGAAATAGTTGTTAGCATCTGATAATTTCAATTCTGTATAATATACAAAACATTTCCTCACAGCTGGTGTGACAACTTGTTAATGTCCCAAGACAACCATACCATCTCTATGCAAACAACAGATACTGCTGTCACTGTCTAATACCATCACCCATGATCTTTCAATTGAATTAAATCAACAGACAATGAAGTATAACATACAATAAAAATAATCTATTTGGAGTTTGCCAATACAGACTTGAGAAGTAGATCTATCAAGCCATGCCAAAGTCCTGTTGGCCAGAGGAGTTAAATCTGTGTCCATATCTGTGTACAAACAGGTATCTAACTTTTGCTGACCTTAATGTGAAAAGGTATCTAAATAGGACTAGTTAAAAGGTCTGTGACTTGCTGTAAAATATTCTGCAGTTCCACAGCGAAGCAGTAACTGTGCGCATGTCCCCTGCAGCTGGCCAGCCTGCACACAATCAACCTTCCAGTCAGGGTCTGAAACGCTTTAAACCAGTTTGTTTTACTACTTTTGCATCATTAAAGCGCCTTTAACTGTCTTCTTTTTAAGAGTCTGAGGTCTGTCCTTGGGGAACAACAAAACTCAAAGAAACCAAAGCAGTTACCGTTCCTGCTCAAGCTGTTGGCTGCAAAGCACGTGCTCTGCTCCCAAGGCACAGCACTCAATACGGCCCAGCAAGGCAGGGATATCTATCCTGAATCTGGGGCTCCGTAGCTTCGGGAAGGCTTCAGCAAAGCAGCAGAGAGGGCTGCCTGGGGGAGTCTCATAGCTGAATCTGTCAATTAATGGTCAAATCCTGCTGGGCACCACCTAAAAAGTGCTTGGTATCCTCATGTCCCAGGGGTATTTGGGAAGTGAGGGAAATTCTGGGTGCTCAGAACTTTCTGTTGATTCACTTGATTCATTACATCATCCAGGGCTGATCAAGAGGATATGTATTTTGGATTAAGAAAGCAAGCTTACACAAACCCTTTAGGGCCAAAATGCCTCCTCTCATTTAATCTAAAAATAAAAGAAAGCGAAAAAAAGAAAGCCCCCCACACAGAGTGAATTAAAATGTCACTATATTTACTGAGTATTTTATCAGTCCGTAATGCAAAGTATCAGTTATGTATTCAGAAGTTCTTAAACAGCCTACACTTTCAGATATATATATTTTTTGCAATTATTTATGTGGGGCTTTCATGGCAAGCCTTGAACACTAAAATAGGAAAAGAACTTAAAACTGTAATAAAAGAGGTTATGACACAAATACAATAAAAAAAAAGCCAACTTTCTGGCTCTAAAGCATATGCTCTGGCCCCCTGCAGCTAGAAGTCACATACTGAGAGTGTATGTTCTGTCAAGAATTACTAGTTTCAAGCATGGCTGGTGATTTTGGACAGTAGCACTTAAGAAACCCTCAATCTGGCAGTTTTATCACTGCACATTTACTAAAGCATCCCCACTGTCCAAACTCCCAGGAGTTTGGGAATCTGACTTCAGGGAAGGGGGAAAAAAATAAAAGGTTCCCGGGGTATTGTTTTGATCTGCTCTGTAAAATTTTTGTCAGACTAATCATTATTCCAATCCATTCTTTCACTCTCCAGAGAAAGCAAGAGTGCATGGTTCCTTTCCTTCCTGGAAACCGAGCGCGAACGAAGATGGCAAGAGCCGACACAATTGCTGCTAAAGGTACTAGTGACCCCAGCAAGGAATTTTTTTGAAGCCGTGAGATCAGAGGCAAATTGGCCAGCAGTATTTACTCCTTTAATTTCACTTATTGTAAATCACTTGCCTCGAGATATACTGGAATTAATAAGAATAAAAGACAGACTTCCCTGTTAATTTACTCTTGTGTGCTTTACTGTGCTGTGGAAAGGTTTCAGTTATTTATTATAAATAACATTAGCTACAAATGTATGCTCTTTTCTGGTTAGCAAATCCACGATGCACGCCGGATTTCAATCTGTTTGCTGTACGTATGCTTTTAACAAATTGGGAAATGGATTGCTTACAAACATTTTACTAAGGCTTGCTTGTTATTTGCAGTACGTCACTGGCCACCTAAGCAATCCGATACTTGTTTTACTCCCTGATGTGGACATTGTAGACATGAAAAACAATGACTATGGGTATTGCATTTCTGATTAGAACTTCCTAACAGACTTATTTTTGCTATTATATGTCAAACTGGGAGAATGCTGCTATCAGTAATGCTCAGTTCTCTGTATTCTGCTGAAACCAATAAATAATATTACCCAAAATACAGAAGACAAAGCTCACAACTTTTATCTGTGAATTACTTTTGCAAATAATGATAAAATATTCAATTTTGCATTACATAAGCTGCTTTGCCTGATTGTATTGTAGCCTCTTAAAAAAAAAATGAAGCATGTTTCAAAAATTATGAAAACAACTTAAAAACTATGAACCTAAAAATCTTTCAGCCTTCTGAATTTGCAGTCCTTTAGGTTTCATTTTTTCCTGGCTAGTCACACGGTCATAGAAATGCAGGTCTGAAGAGATGTCTCAAGGTCAGGCATTCCATGCCCTGCCCAAGGCAACATCAGCTGCACCCACATCATTTCTGGCAAGTGCTTGTGTAACCTGTCCTTAAACAACACCACTGATGGAGACCTCACGGGCTTCATAGTTCAGCATTCCTCCAGCCCTACCCTTAGAAAGTGGGTTTTTTTGTTTTTTTGTTTTTTTTTGTTTTTTTTTTCAAATGTACAACCAAACTTTTCCTTGCTGCAAATTAATTTTATCACTTTTTGCAACATTTACTGTATACAGGGAACACACTGTTCCTTTCTCGTGGATCTTTCACCTACTTTATGATTTCCATCATGTTCTTTCACTCCTTTTTTTCTTTTTTCTTTTTTTTTTTCAGGTTAAGCATTCTTAATTATTTCAGTCCTTTTCAGAAGATCATATTTTCTAGATTTCTCATCATTCCTGCTCCGTTCTTTTGGAAGTTCCCCAATTCTTTCTCCTTTTTCATGGACTACACTGCCCATCACCCTGTGCAATATTTCAGCTGAAGTCTGTCTTGCAAGCAGTAGGATTATTTACCTTTCACTAAAAGGTTTGTCTTTTCTGGTACAACGTATCATTGTTGACTTATCCTTTACCTGCTGCTAAAAGGCTTGCAATTTATTTTTCGTGGGAAAAAAAGAAAGGAACTCTCATCTGACTCTGGCTCCTGTGATCCATTCCGAGAAACCCGTAATAAATTCATCTCTGTTACAAGCCCCGCGCCTCTTTTTCAGGGTCCCACTTCTACTAGATCTGGATCAAAATCTGTTCTCGCTGTGATCGCAGCCCTGCATCGCATGCAGTACCTTTCAGCAGTCGGGAGCAGCAGGACTTTCATGTTTCACGGCAGTCCGTAGGAAGAAAGGCTGCCCCTCAAAGAGGCACTGAAGAGTAGCTGCTGCCTATGTCAAGGCACAAGTACCGACTGCCACTACGAGAAGCACTATCTTTCCTTGCTTTCGAGTATATCCAGGAGCAGAGCAAGAGTCTTTGATTTCCCCTGTGGATAACCTAGAAAGTTACCTAATTCATCAAGATCTGGCCAAACCCTAGGGCCTGTGCCGCGTGCTCAGGAACCTAAGTTAGCTATCGACTGGTAGTAACCAAAGTTTCCTCCTAGCAGAATAAGACATTGTTCTAATTCTGTTCTTTGTTCCTATTTATTGTCTTACCCTACCCTACACAATTAGCTCAACAGGAACAGTCCCTAGATAACAACTGCAAAGCAAAGCAGACACTCATGTGGAAGAAACTTTGTATAAAATCTCCATGTATCTGCAATGAATTGAGGACATAAGGTCTGAAGACATAGAGCTGTAAAAGTAGACTGAGGGATTTTACAGTCCTATTTCAGTAGTTTTCTCCTCCCCACTCCGAGAGCTGCACCGGAACAAAGAATCAGATTCTACTTTTTGTTTAATATGGGGAGAAAGACACTGAAAAATATCCTTTTACTTGAGAATGATGGTATCTCATTATCCCAGAAACAAAACATTATATCAATTCAGAAAATGTAACTAACGCCACGGTGACACACACAACAAATATTTAAAATATATTTTTTCATTCTACTCTGCATGTAACAACAGGACGGCGATGGTTAGAGAGCAGAGCAGAGTTACATGTCAATTATGTAAGTAAAACACAGTCCACGTAAACCCTGGAAAAGATAATTTGCAATCAATAGATGCTGTTATCCTTTTGTCAGCAGTACCTGTTTTGCAAGGCCCCTGCAGGAAATACATATTCAGAATGCAGCATGGTCACATCCAGTTATGCATGATAATTGGTGGATTTTGAAGGGCCATCAGAACATAAGATTATCTGCACAGATAAAAGCTGAAACTCCAAAAGGTTTGCACAACACCTGCAAGGGTCACAGTTAGCATCTCAGTTGCATACCCCTTTCTTGGAAAAAATCGTCAAGTCTGTAATCAAAAATGAACCCCTAACACACTCTGAAATTGGCCAATTATTTTACTTTCCTGTCGAGATCTCAAGGGTCCACTCGCCATCAAGCTGGAGTTTTGTTAGAGTCAGCAAAGGGAATCTGCCAGCTCTCTGACACTAAAAAGGAAGGAGCCTGCCTGATTTTGGCTCAACAAACAAGTCCCTGCAGATTGGTGTCCACAGGGACCAAAAAGTAACACGAAGAGGTAAACTGCTCTGCCTGGAGATTAACACCTGAGAAATGTAAGCGGCAGCAGAAGAAAGTGACAACGGTTGGATGGCATCATCTGGAAGACTGGATAGCATCATCAAAAACAACGTGTGACAAGAGTGACCCGTGTAGCACTCAGATCAAGAGACCAGTGACCCCTAAGGACCAGGTGTCAGTGAGCCCAACTGCTGTGTCAAAGAGGAAGCACTGGCCACCTTGTCCTCGCTGCTGGACCTGGGACAAAGTCAGCCTTGTGCAGTACCCTGATTTGGTCCGTGGCCAGCAGAGCTGCCACTTCAGTACATTCAAATATACTGAAAGTTCATTGGCTTAGAAGTCTCCTAAAAGTTTTGAAGGAAATGGAAATAGAAAATTCCAGGAAAATCAGAAGGATTATATGGACCAAACCACACAAGAAATCAAGACACAGTGATTTTGTAGAGACATTTTTGGACCTCAGCTTTTGAGTTCCTGCATACTATGTATATGCATAACATGAAAATAAAGTTTATCCTGTTTACCCCACCTAGATACAGGTACCTGACATGGACATGATCTATTTTCTAAAAAGCTTACAGATCACCCTGAAAGATATTCTTCATCAAGGGAGCAAACACAGATGATTCATTAGAAATAAACAATTGTGATAAAGTTAATAGGAAATGATTACAAAATGTCAAGATACGGCAGTGAAGCCAAGACTAGTCTTGCCTCCCCCATGGAAGCGGAATTCCAAGACAAGACAGCTGCATGATAGGGGAATGCTGCTCCAAACCCATGCACGGATGCTCAGCGCTTCTAACCCATTTTTAATTTCTGAAAAAGAAATCAATGAGTGCACATAAAATGCAGACGGCCGCAATTCCCTCGAGTAATCTTGTCATAACACGTGTTACTGTAGTTCTACACTTTTACCTTCGCACTTTGTTGTACGTAACGGAGCAACATAATTAGCCGCTGGTAGGTAGTGTTTACGTTAGTTCTCAAAAGGTTAAGAAGCTGATTATAGCTAAAATCAGCTTTGCCTGGGGCTTCAGTGTCTCTGTGTAATCAAATTAGACAAGCAGGGCACAGTGTCACCTAACACAAACCAGTGGCACTTTCTTTTCGGTTTTGACCTTTTTCATTAGATGAGCAAGTCAGGTTTGAGCTTATTCCAAACATTTTGAACAGATTAGTTCCCAATAAGCTCTGAATGATAAGCCAGGCATTAGTCCAGATCATTTTCATAAGTGATTCAGTGAGACTGCACTCAAGAGATTCCTTAAGAATAGCAGCAACTTTGTTTTCTCCCGAAGTAACCTTCAGCACTAATATTTTCTTTTGTGGAAAAGGTTTTAAAGGGTGAATGGCAATGACTTCAAATCCCAGAGTGTCTGTAGTCATTTTCTTTGCCCTGGACATTTTATTATTTTTCTTCTAGAACTGCCGAATGGTTTCTCAAATCCAGCAGCAAGCAGATAACTTTACAAACATGCCAGATAATACATTAGCATTTCTAAGAAACCACAGGTAACCCACTCAGCAGAGCTACGGTTCATCCTCTCTACACAGTTGCTGCATTCTTTGAAGTCAAGCAAGGTGAATGGTATAATGGATGTACTTAAGGAGGTTTAATAATGTAGAGAGAAGAGCAAACCAGCCTCACATCAGAAGAACTCTTTTCACACAGCTATACCGTAACTAAATTTAAATGCAGACTGCAGCATCAGTAGCTTCCATAATCTTAGTATCTTTGAACATAAAGGGAACAAAAGATTAAACAGGCAAAGAATACACAAGGAAAGTAATGACAAATTTAGATAAAACCCTGCAAGTTAAGAAACACACTATGCCTTTCTGAATTGCATGTACTAATTTAAAAAACAGTAGCTAACAACATTTGTTGAATCTTTATCTTCACGTATTTGATCCTTAACTTCAAATCCAGCTCTGCCTGCCAAGGTACTGCGGCTAAATTGCAGAGTTGCCTTTGTGAACACAAGCAAACGTATAAAACAGCAGCTTCTGCAGATGATTTGTGATTGTTTATTTATAGCCAATAAAACCAAAACTTGCTATTTTAATTAAGTCATAAATAAAAAGTTATGGAAGAAGTCAAGTCTCCGTATTTGCACAGTCTGATGATTCCCGCTAATCCAGCAGTACTTAACAAATTCACATGTGGTTTAGCTTGCCTTGCCATAGCTGTAGATCACATTTCTATGCTGCAAGCTGTGCAAAAAAATCAATATGCCAAGCTTAACATAAGGACAGGAAACACGATGTCCTCCTATATTTTCAATGAACTCCAAATGACTATGCTGTTCCTACTCTGCACAGTTTATTTCAGGGACATGTATTCTTTAAGAATTAAAAAAAAAATCTATCACAGTTAAATATATAAATTCATAGAGGGAGTCATACCTGACTCCATAATAACTATTTATTCCAAGTAATCTGACATTTTGATTGAATAAGCAGCCAGTCCGGAAGCTTTCCCCCTCTCTCTTTATGCGCTGAAAGCAAAGGCACAGCCTTTAGACAGAACGTACTCTTGCTGGGCGCATTTTAGACTTAACAGTTATTCCTCTATTCTTTCTTCATACGTCAATTCTTTAAAAGACAATATTCTTTTTCCACTGTCTGTGTTGCATTATAACTCACTTAGTTACACCTAGAGGCAACTATCATCCGCCCGAAACAATATGCTAACCGCCTTCGCGTTTCTGTATTTTAAGTCTTCATTTATTGCTGCAGAACTGCATTATTTGTGCAAGTAGATTAGGATGAAAAACTCTCCGAATGAGGGAGGAGTGGTCATGACCAATAGGTCAGTATAGAGCTGTGCCTCGG
This sequence comes from Nothocercus julius, assembly GCA_013398735.1. Classification (NCBI taxonomy): domain Eukaryota; kingdom Metazoa; phylum Chordata; class Aves; order Tinamiformes; family Tinamidae; genus Nothocercus; species Nothocercus julius. The sequence continues at coordinate 1,481,005 of VZSV01000062.1, read as the reverse complement.
CTGCCTTCTCAGCTCAGCGACGTGGAACTAAGTGTGGCAAAACAACCCGCGCGTTGGACACTTGCCAGAAGAGTCGGAATCGCTGCCTCCTGCCAAACTCTTTCTTTTGTAAATAAAAAAAGAGATTGACTTTAAACACTTGCAAAGGCACTGAACACATTTGCAAAATATAAAACTAGAACAATGTGTGGAAGCAGAGAAATTCTCCTGAACATACGATCAGCTCTTTCACTGGTAATTTCTCTTCATTGCAACGCGCAGCTGTAAATGGATTAATGGCATTTAGCTCTAGAGAGCATGTCATTGATCTGTGCTGAACATATAAACTGTTATATAAAACACACTCAAAGACTCACACTTGTTCCTAACTTTCTATTAATATGTCATTTGCAAGACAAAATTTAGTCAGGGATTAATGTACCATTTTAAAAACCCTAGGCATAAAACTCCCAACCAGAAAATAACAATGTAACAATTTTAAGTGTTGAGTAATATTAATACTGCAATAAATTACCATTTCAGTACACTTTACCCTTCTCATTTCAGTTCAGAGAATGTAGCACAGTCCTATACTATTACAAATGAGTTGTTTCAGGGACTTTACAAATACCAAATATGCAAACTTTGCTTCCACAATCCCTTCTGCTAATGCAAAAGAGCCAATAATGTCACCGGAATGAATGATGAGCATTGCCCAATATTGACACGTTGTTTTCAGGTGAGGCATATGGATGCCCGTGAATATCCGAAGCTGTGAGTAGTCACTATAGGATATGGCCTGGAATTGATCTTGTGATATGTGGTATTTGAGGAGTATTTAAGTGAAAAAATGCTGCAGACCCAAAACAAGTCTACTTGTGTCAGGCTGTCAACTGTGTTAACTTTGTCCATCAGTCAAGATTACTGTACAGGTTTCTGTGCTTGATAGCTAACATCTGGATCTAAAGAAGGGTCTGAATAGCTTGTTTACTTCACGTGAGGGGGTTTGTGCAGCTGGAGAAGAGTCAGAAAACTTTCTCAAAACAGACAGATTCATTAAAATTGGCCAAATGAGACTCTGCATATGTAAATCACTGCTGAGTGTGTATTAAATCTTTGATGTCTTAATGCCTCCATTTGCTGTTTTTTCCCCTAGATTTTTACACTGCTTTCGTGAGAACAGCTATATTTAATTTACAAGTCCCCTGTCCCCCCCTCAACTCAGAGGGCAGGAAGTAGATGGGTGTAACTTAAAGAAGCAGCTAAGAGGAGCTGCTGGCAGGGTGAAGTGGTAGGTTTTAGTAATAGCTGGAAGCTGTAAGTGTTTCTAAGCTTTGAAGTCAGTGCGGCTTTGATGTAGTACTCCCATAGTTAATCGCAAGATAGTCTTGAAAGAAAGATTTCCCAAATACTATCCAAGTGTCGTTGCTTGTGAAATCCTTGTATGAAAAATGATTTTTTTTTTTTTTTTTTTTGCTGGCAAACTTCAAATCTAACACTGGACTACTCTCCCTCCCTGTCAGTCATTCTTACTCCCTTTTATAGCATTTTAGCCAGTCAAAAAAGATAATTGAACCTAAGCTTGGTTTGGCCCAGGCAGAGAGCTTGCTGTGTGCTGCTTTGCTGAAGTGACTTCTAGCATCTTCCTTCTCAGAACTGCAGTGCTCGTGCACAGCGAGAAACTGTAGGGCACGGTGCTGGGGAAGGAAAAGATGGAAGGAGAAAACCGCAGGGAATCTTTGCCTCTGGCCTTAGAGGGGTTTGCCAGCCTTCGGCCTGGAGGAGGCAACCACGACTGGCCCCGAAGGTGAGGGGACAACAGGCGAAATAAGAAAGAATCGGAACTACCTCTCCCCAGGTATGCATCAAGGAGAACTGGCTGTCTGATGCCTGGGAAAAGAAAGACTGCATTTCACCTCCCCTCTGACTGAATCCAAGCCATGCAAGTCACAAGAGTTAGAAGAGATGCAATGGTTCCTGAGTCCGAGGAGACAACAAATCCAAAAAAACCAACGCACCATCGAGAACAGTGTGTTCTTTATGGCTATTTCCTCTACTGAAAAACCATGGGAAGGATATATACTCTAATACATACTCTACCTTCCCCACAAAACAAAATCCTTAAGTTGCATCTTTATCTCATAAGATAAAGATAATATATCTTATATATTTACCTAAATATATTTTCAAGTTTATTGAAAATATAACAAAATTATCCTTGGGCAATTAGATCTAAGGCAGCAGCTCATAAAAGCTTGACATTTAGTATCACTTGGAAACAGTTGCACAATAGCCAATTGATTTAATAATTACATTTTAAACCTCATCCTGTTCTACAGGTTAAATGCTGTCTACAAATCCCATGGCAGAGTATAGCAAAACAACTCTTTCTGTTTTGTAGGAAAGCTAGCAGGCCAAGAATATTAAAGCAGAAAAATCTTTATTCTACATTAAAAAGCTGTTTACCTGTGCACATTTATAATGTGAGCACAAAACGAAGACGCCCTTCACAACAAAGCCCCATTTCTGTCTAAATGGGCAGAAATAAAGAACATGGCATGTGACCAGTAAATTATGAGGGAGCAACACGTCAAGGTTAGAGGTCATTGAAGATTTCAACAAAACTCAGAAGATATGGCAACAGATTAAGCAAGGGAACAGACTGCCCTCCAACCTTAACCTGTTAAGACCTTTGAAGTCTACGGTGACCTCTATTCTGTTCTTTCATATTAGTTGTTAGTTACACTAATTACAGCCTAATAGTACGCTGGAGCCAGACACTTTTTCTCAAGCCGTCCAAGGAAGGCGTATCTCCGAAACGGCGACCGCTTCTGCCAAAGCGTGCTGTGCACATCACCAGCACTTGCTCCCTCCTAACAATGGACTGCCACAGATGCCAGAGTTTAAGATGTTAAGAACCTTTTGCACATTCAAGAAGTTGTTGCGGTATTTTACTAAGAGAAACCACAAGCTAAACAAAAGCCAAAAGCAAAACCCACATGAGCCTAAGTGAAGTCTGACAACAACGTCAAAAAAAAAAGAATTCTAAAAACTCCTTCATGCGCATTGGCACAGCAATTACCAAAACAAGCATCTGAAGGGCAGCCTCTAAAAATACTGCACATTCAGCACTGAAATCAAAGTTGTAAGTTAGTGTTGCTGACAGTGAACTTGAGAGAAAGGGTATAGAAATAGATGCAGAGCCTATTTGCACTGATTTTGCATTAATATCCATAGTAATGCTAATGCCATATTATAACATATTTGGGGATGCTCTCAGAGCTTCTCCAGCAGCTGAAATATCACTTGTAAAGCTTCAGTAAATCATTTAGCAGCATTAAAGTCTGGTGGTAAGTCAGAGGAGAAGTTTAGAAAAAGCCGTAGGGCACAAAAAATCATCAGAATTAACAAAACATAAAAAAAACCCCTTTGCGTATGGAAAGAATAAATATCCAAAATCATTTTCTATTTCCTTATTTGTATATCTACTGAATATTTTTCTTTCATACGGTTCATAAAACTTTGGATGAAGATACATCAATCCACCTATCGCTGCTGGGAAATCTGTTGCCAAGATAGCATATTTATCTGTTGGTGCAAAATACAAGCTGTGATGACATTGCTAAAAAAATACAAATAAAATGTAGTTCTAATGAAGAAACAAATGAGCAGAAACTAGGCCTTCCTTGTATCAACTAGCAACAGAAAGCAAAATAAAACAATCTGACAGTAACTGCCTGATATAAATGCTCATATTTCTATTTCACCAGGAATTTCTAATCATTTAATAAAACACTGTGCTGTGTGATCCAGCAAGGTCTGCCACAGCTTAGGTATCCTAGTATTAATGCACATTTGTATCTGATCTCTTTGTTTAAATATAAGCTGTTGGTGGGCTGGTCCATGGAGAGCAATTTGTAGGTTGCCTGTAGGTAAATGCCACTGTGATTTGGTATGGTCTCCTCTGGCCCCTCTTCTTCTGCATCCGGTTTCTCTGGTTTCTGGTTTCTCTTCACTTCATCCTCACACTGTAACAAATACGTACCAAATACAAAAGCCAGTCTCTTGGATGGTACTTTGTCACTGACTCCTCCCTTCCTTAGCATCATCAGAAAAATAGAGCAGCACATCTCTTCTAAGCCAATTTCTTCCTTAAAAATCAGTCTTGCCCGCATGTTACTCAGCAAATGAGCCCCACAAGCCACACAAGCGAAATACAGGACCGAGACTGTCACCAGATTTGGCTGTATGACAGCCTGAAGCCCTCCTGCTAGTTTGGATGAGCGTTTGTCTCTCCGCTTCTGCGACTACTCCATCCTCACATCTATCTTTTCAAAAGACACATGGCATTATGAGGCCCAGGCAAAAATAATTAAGTAGAACAGATTAGCTAATTAATGATAAGATCAGCACATCTTTTATGATGTTCCCCACACATGTACAGTGTAGGAAGCCACGGGGCTTGGCAATGCTTTAGCTATGACACAGTAGCCTGGAAAGAGTGAACGTGCCAGGCCAGCTCTGGCAAAGGACTTCAGATACTTAAGCTCTGCAGTATCGCCAGACTGAAGTATAAAACCTAGACAGCTCTCCTGAGAGCTCTACAACTTGAAAAAAAAACAGGTAAAATGCACTCTTTGCTTAAAAATGGATGAGGAAAGGAAGCTGCTTTCACTCATCTCTTATATGACAGCTGAAGCACTGACACATAAGTAGGAAAGCAACTTTTCTTCCCTTTTCAGTGGAAGGGGCTTAAAGCTGCTCCCACAGGAGCGGGACCTGACTGTCACCTACCAAGCCAGGCACCCTTCAGCGCTCTTTCAGTTGACCCCTGAAACTTGTGTCCTTTCTTCTGCACGGTCACACAGACTGTTCTGGGAAGCTCAGGCATTCCTGAAGGACAGGAGATGTATCCTCAAGCTGAGGACAGGATTACATCAGATAAAGCATAAAACAATTGTTTAAAAAATTTTGTCCAGGGCTATTATAAGAAGAGGAAAAAAACAACCAACCAACCAACCAAAAAAACTTGGAAAAAAAATGTCCTATACATATACTCTGCAGTTAGTTTAAAATAGCGGTGTCCAAAGACAAAAAAACTGATGCGAGACCCATCAGAACCATTGGGATTCTTCAATTTGACTTTAATGGCAGCTGAATCAGGTCCCTAACTGTCAAAATAAATTTGTAAGATTCATAAGCTATGCCAAATTTGTAAGTTATACCTAGCATATACGCCTTTGTAATCAGTAGTAGGAAACTCTCAAAGCCATAAACGTCCAGAGTATTCTTTAAATAAAACAAATCATATTTCAAAGTTTTTATATGAATTATCACTGTACCGTATTACAGCTTTAAGAGATCTTCAACTCTCTCTTTACCTGTGTCTGATTTTGTGGGAAAATACAGAAGAGGGAGTAGATTTCACTAAATAGACAAGTTATGTAAGTGGAGGTCTAGACCTCTACCACTAAATGGCTCAAATTACCTTAGAATTACAAAGTGACACCAGGTCTCAGGCAACAAGCATTTTGGGATTTTGTATACATTTGCCATACGTGCAGCTGCATCTGCGAACTCCAGATCTACCAACTACGGTACTTCATACATTCTGGCAGGGCTAGACCATCATTATGTTTCACACAAAGCACGAACGTTCAAATGAAAATTTCCAAAAGCCTGAAAATACACCACAGGAGAGGCTCTTCTTAGTTTAACACCTAGTTTAGTATACAGTTTAAACTTTGACATAAAATCACTGATCACTTTGAAGGCAAAGAGGAAAACAACACACAGAGATATAAATATAATCTGTTTTGTCTAGCAAAGCAAATTCAGAGTGAAGGTCCGCCTTCATACACGTGCGTAAGCCTTCTGTAGAACTCATATATGCACCCTCATGTGAGTTTGTGACAGTAAAAGTTGGCCTTAGATTTCACACATATCTGATTTCCATGTAATATAAAATTATATGTGTGTGCTGCATATAGCATGTATTAAATCAAGACTTAAAGCAACATAAAAATCTCAAATAAAGGGACCCCAATTTCTGTATACAATATCTCATTTGCAGAGAGGTCAAATTAACAAAGAGAAAAGTCTTTTCTGTCCTTAAAAGTAATGATGGGTACTTAATATTTGCCAACAGAGTGTTTGCTCAAAAGCACATGACATTTGTCTTGAAACTAGCTACTGTACTCACAGCAGCAATTAAAAACATAATCTGAAATGGGTTACTCTATTAACCACATGCATTATTTGTCTGTTATTATGTGGCAGATAAGTCTTGCAAACCTACCTAAAATAAAAGTTTTAATATGGGAAAATGTTCTATTCCACTCTTTGACATTAAAATTAGGATGCAATTAAAATAATATTATCTATTAAATGTAGTTAAAGTATTTCTTGGAATAAATAAGATGCATAATATTGACATATGTGTATGTATATATACACACACTCTTTATACACACAGTATGGTTTTCATGTCATAAATGTAAGAATATAATATGCCCACTTAAATTAGCCTTGTTCTTAAAACTATTTATGTAAACAATCAGCACCTGAGCATTAGAAGTAGTTGTTTGCTTTTGCTTTTAATTAATAGATTACAATCACAATGCATTTAAAACAAGTCACTTAACTGTCCCTGCACATTAACATGATGAGATTAGTTGCTAACACTGGTTAGCAGAAAATGACAAGTCCTCTCAACAGAAAATTGGGCCTTCCAAATATAGGAATTTTTCTTGATAGGAGAAAGCTCAAAGTGCAGTTATACTGTGAAAAAGGCCTCTAAAAATGGCATCATGGATCTCCATGTTTCTCATTTCTTGGTTATCTCACGGGTTGGGAAGCTAATCTTCTTGGCTGAACGCTAGTTCAAGCAGGCAGAAAACTGTTAAATTTGCAACTTGAGGGCAAGGCGCTAAGAAGGCAAATATGATATAAATTTAACCTCCATGTGTTGCAAATAAATGTATGTGGCAAAGATGAAAAAGAAAAGAATTTTTAAATCAATTTTGTGGCACTGCTTGGAGATTTTCTAATACTTCCTGTTTGTTGTTCAGAAATAAGCATGGATTTGATATAATCAGCACTGCTGTTGACATTGATAACTGTTAAAATAATTTGTATAGGTGAAGAATTAAAATGTTAATTATTATTAGCTATTTAATATTACCTATTTAGGATGATTCAAGGGAACAAAAATGGTGCAGATATGGTGTTCTAGTCTAAAAACACTATTATTTATTTCAGAGACTCGTTTGATTGCGGGGCTTTAATGCATACATGCAGCATGCATCTGCTTTCAAAGCCCAAGAGGAGACGCTGCTCGGGAGGTTTGTGGCAGTCTGCCTAAGTTGAGGAATAGACTAATTGAGGAATATAGAGACTAGAATAAACTCCTCCTTAAGCCTACATGTGTGATGCATGGAAAGCTTCAGCGTTATGGAAGACATCAGTTCAGAAAGGCATACCATTGGTCCCTTCTGGCCAGTTCTAAATCAAAATCAGTGTTTCTAAAAATTATGATTTTTTTCTTTTTTTTATCAAAACAGATATAATGCTCTCCATGAATTTAACATTTTAGACAGCACTATGATGGATAAAGATGAATGAAATCACTGGGCTGGAAGTTGGTGCTTGCCTGGGGCCAGTGACCCTGACCTGATTACATTCAGTCTGATTAAACAGAGAAAAGTCTCAGCCAACAATATATATGCTTGGTGCTTCAAAAGGCTATGTTCTTCAAGGTGAAGAGAAATATTAACAAATTCAATCAAGGGAAGATATCTGAACAGAAATTAATAAAAAATATTCTTTACAAGTTTGTTGGATGTCCAAAACCCAAACCAGACAGCTTTGGTCCCAGTTCGGTAGAAAAGTGAAATCAGACATCAGATTAAAAAAAAAAAAAAAAAAAGGTGTAAATAAGTTGTTATCAGTGTAAAAAGATGATATAGAAAGCTAAAGTTATCAAAGGAGGACCAAGTTATGGCTGGCAGACTTGGTAAAATGAAGGTCCTTTCTTTCATACACATGCAAGAAACATAGTTCTTAGCAGATATGTCTCTTTTCAGATGGACTGGGTAAAAACTGTGAATAACAATGTAGAAAAATTCTGAAATCATTCAATGTATATTTCTAGTCTCTATTTGCAAAAAATGGCAAAGTGTGTGATGAAGTACTTTCTATTTCATTCATCAATATCTACCCAGGGATAAATATTTCTAAATTAGTAGGCTTGCAGAGTTTGCATTCAAGTATCATAAAACAGCTAACTGGCCACTCATATTCATTTTAAATTAATGAAAAAATAGCACAGAAATTACATAAGAAGGAAAAATCCTAATCCAGCTTCCAGAAAAGACTAGTTGCATGGTTAGCCTGGCATAAATCTCAGGAAAAATAATGGAAAACTGAGTATATAGCCTCATAAATTCCTTCCATAGCTACCACGGACATGGAGAATCAGCTTTTCTGACCTTTTTTTATTGTAACCTTTTTCTCTCCCCAGCAAAAAATACTCCCCTTTAGGGGAAACAATCCATATTCACTCAAATTTTGCTTGCAAATCATTTGCTCTAGACTTATTATTTTCAATGCTTTCCATTCCACTCGACTGCTGCATTTTTTAGGGCGTAATACTAGAATAGGACATGGCACCCCATCGGAGACTGTACCAGTACTGATCAGAATGGAGGGATAGCTACAGAAGTTTCATGGGCTACATTTGCAGTTATTTATCTCAGTGCAAGACTTCATCTTCTGTGGGCATCGCAGCATTGCTAACTAAGCATAGCTTCTGAAACCAAAATCCACCTTTTTTTTGGTGGAGTCTTTGCTTAAACAGTTGGTCCTGAAGTTGTAGGCTTGCAGAAAGGACGATAAGGGGAACTGCTGTCTAATAAGGGATGTGATAAGAGGAACTGCTGTAAAGCTAGTGACGTTTTGAAGAGACTGCCCAAGGAGGATGTGATCCCCACAATAGGACTACTAAAGAGCCATATAGATGGATAACTGCCAGGAAATGACATATGAATATTTGATCTTACCTTAGGCTGCTGGTGAAGTAAATAAACGCTAAAAATCCCTTTCAGTCTCACAAGTCTACGATATTGGAATCTATTAATGAAGCACTAAGATACAGATATATAATTAAGTAAAGTGAATGTGACTTAATGGAAAGTAAGTCTTAAACAAAGTCAGTTTCACTCTTGAATGAACTGGCATGCTTAGGCTATAAGGATTGATATGCAAATACAGTATACTACTTTTTGTCTGACATTTGATGTATTTTTCTCCAATATTCTGAACAAATGAAGACAGGATTCCTAAGGACTTTTGTCTTCCTTTTCTTTCCAGCAACTGCATCCTGTTCCCCTCAGATTTCTTGTGAAATCTCTGGAACAAGGATACATGTTGAGTTATTCTGGAGCCTGCAATGCTTGGCTAGTTGTTATTCTCAGATGCCACACATAACACCAGAGCCACTCCTCTTATTCCTTCAATGGAGACATTAAAAAGTAACTTCTTCCTCCAGACTGCCAGCCATTTTCACAACATTTCAAGAAACTTAATTATAACTGAAATTTTGAATTTGAAAGAAATCGATCTATGTTTCATAAATTCAGAAGGGGACAAACAGCATGACTGCAGAATTCTTGATTATTTGGGAAAGCAGGTTAAAAAAATCAATGCTACTTAATAATCCTAAGAATTTGCAAACTACATAACCTGCAAATGTAGTTGCCATGGAGAGATTACCATTTAATAGAGACATTACTGATAGAGTTTACAGGGGTTGATACCGGTTCTAAGACTATTCAACCACACAGGAAGTAAATAAAATATAAATTCCCTGGTCTTGAAAAAATGGAAACATGAGTATGGCCACACGTCTTATTAACAAGGAAGTATTCAACTATTTTTAATGTGTGTTCATCTCTTTGTTTTAAAATAACTACATGCAACATTTCGGAACAATACTTCAGAAACAAGACAAAGAGTGGCAGTTCTAAAAAGAGTATCAGAAAATGGTGGCCAAGCTCCTTTATAAGTAGACTCTACAATATGGTCATCAAACGGTCTAATGTGACAATTGGTTGATAAGGCATAAGAAAAGCAGGTACTGAAGACCTCAACTCTGTGTGCATTGTGTGGATGAGATAAAGAAAAGTCCATTTTAAAAAGGAAAAAGAAAGTCTGAAGAGGCCAAAGAAGAATGTATAAAAAATATCTGAACCCTTGAGAAAGCAACTTTCAGTGAGAGTTAAAGAACTCGATCTATGCAGTTTCTTAAAAGAATCTGAGAGTTGACTTGATTTCAGTAAATAATTCACAAGGAGAAAAACTACATGTACTAAATGTCTCTTTAACTTAGTAGAAAAAAGGCATAGCAAGAACAAATGGCTGAATCTTAAACTAGGTAATGGCAAACTGGAAGGAAGCTGCTCCTCTTAAAAGTTTGACATATGACATAGGGAAGCAATGGATTCTCCATCTCTTGAATCCTTCCATCCAGAGACTGAATGACTTTCTGGAAGACACACTTTAACTAAATGTAAATTATGGATTTCAGCATAAACACAAAATGTTAAGACCTTTAAATAAAAGTGTAAACTAAGTCATTTAAACATCCTTCCTGGCAGAACTGTGTGCTTTCATGAAAAAAAAAAAAAAAAAAAAAAAAAAAAGATGAAAAGTTCTCAATTAGAATGAAATATTTAAAAAAAAATATACCACATTTGCAAATTTGGATTCTAACAGAAAATGCAAGCTGAAACGTGAAAGGCCTTATGGATATTACGTCAATGTGAAAAAAAAAAAAAAAAAGGCATTAAATTTTGGATTACATCTTTCACAGACTCATAGTTTTAGCAGAATTCTAGGCTTTCAGAAAAAATAACAGTGATGTACCGGATCCCATCTCTAGAGACATTCTGGCTTCCCAGAAATATTGACCAAAGATGGACAACACTTTTAAAATAATTAAGCTGGATGCAACTTGAAAAAGAAAAACTAGTATTTAACTTCGGTCCACAAAGTACTTGAGTCAAAACTTACTGAGACACATTCACTATTGCTGGACTGGAGCCTATTGATATTTCAGAGATGACAAGAGAGTAGTACGGCCTTTTATTCTGGGTATGGAAGATGTACTAAAACCCTCTGATTAATATTTCCTATTCAAACTGAGAAGCAGGTAAGGAATTGCATTAAAAAATGCGGTGACGAGCCACTACCTAAAGAAAAAGGAGGTGGATAAATACCTATTTCTGCTAGAGCATATTCTGACATTGTCTTGAGAATTAGGTCAGTTTGAATTCCACCTTCATTTTTTTATGAAGGATTTTCATAGGGTTAGATCAAGCATAATTTGCTTTAGTTGTTCCCCTCTCACAGACAAAACTAGCACCAATCGAACTGATATTAGATTGACTTTTCAGCAATAATTAAATTATACGTATCACAGAATCTTTAAAGTGTCAGTCTAAACTGTCATTTGGAAATCTTCAATAAAGTTGCATCTGCCTATTCTAAACATGGATGCATTCACTATTTGTTGCACTGACACTGTGCTTATAAGGACCAGGAAGGGGCAAAAGTGTAAGCATCTTAACAACACGACCATGCAGAGGACAGACTGCTCCATATATTCTCATTGTAGGCTTTGGCTTGCTTCTGCGTAGGCTAAGATGAAGCATAAGGACAGAATTTAGAGTTCAGAAAGTCTCTGAACTCTGGGGTTTGCAATCACACGTTAGGATAAGACTTAGGACAGATGGGAATGTAAGAAGAGCTAATGAGACAACATTAAGCAGTGCTGGAAGCAGTGGACACAGCAGTCTAACCATAGTCAAACATTTTATAGGAAATGTCTGGCTGTAATGATTTACACTATTCATTATTATCACGAAGATATTCTTAAGAACTCTGCAGCAAACATATATCATTGCAACTAGTTCACTGTACCCTAAAAAAATGCACTGACATACGGTATATTTGAGTACAGGTATAATTATTGATAAAATTGTTTCTCTAATATCAGTACTTCTCCAAATACATATTAGCTATTTTATTGAACAGTTGATGAATATGAGTGTTTTATCCTAAAAAATAACAACCCTACCATATATCAAACACCTGATTGCTCATAGAAAGTTATAAAATTGATTCCTCTCACCACTGCAACATCTGGTAATTCAAGTCAGTATTTCCAAATTCACATTTTCACTTTTGAGGCTCTGACATTCTGGAAAAGAACCTGCAAGGCCTTTCTAGTACTTGTCCTTTCCAAAGCACTGAGCAGGGCGGCTACTCGAAACAGGCTGTACAAGCTCACAGCCAGTTAAGTATTAGACATGAAACAAAAAGCTGCCTGAAACACCTGAGGCTGAGCTGGAGACTAAAGGAGAGCTGCTTTGAAGACTTGGGAGCAGGTAAAAAGCTACTTATCTCCACACTAAGAAGCCAATAGTTAAAGTTGGGCTTAGCGCACATGTACAGCAGCTGCCAAAGCTGCTGCTAAGATCAACGGACCCTTCAAAGTTTCTGCAATAATTTCCAAGCCCTGACTGACAACCTAGAGCAGCAAAAATTGAGTGTATGACCACTCAAGCCAGCATGTGAGGTCTAACCATAAAGCTCAGAAGCAACCTTCCCAGATTCCTGCATCCCTCTGTTTGTGCTACTAATGCTACAGGTATCAATACAAATTATTTGGCTATCTTTTCTCTTCAGTAAAAAGCCTTTATTTACAGAGATACAAGAACTTCAGGCCATAGCATGCAAAGAGGTTTAAAGTAAACGCTGATTACTGTAATCTCAATCTCCATAAATGACTACTGAATGCAAATACAACATTTTTTTTAATGAAATGGGTAAACTAATTTATTTGCTTTATTGCAAAATACACATGGTTTTGTAATTATTTCTTAAACTACTAAAGTTACTGCTCATAAAACACAGATGCCAAAATATAGTACAAAACTCTTTCGTCAAGCTGATTAAAGAGCAAAAAGTCAGAAGCATTGTTAAACAGGACTGAAATGCACCACGGGCACAAGTCAGGTATGGTTGGAGTGCTTCATATGGCTTATGGCTGCTTCTACCCTGTTTTTTATGAGCAAGATTCAGCAGTGTTTAAGAGAGGCAGTTTAGTGTAGTGTAATTAAAGTTGAGGGAAGGAAAAAAAAAGAGAAAAATAAGCTGGTCCTTTGCTATGGCTGCCACAAGCCTTCCTCGTGGAATTAACTCTGAGTAGAGACTCTGTAGCAGTGCGGAGCCCAATCCATTTCACTGGGGATCAGCCTGTTTGAGCCCCACAGCCTGCACAGCACAGGGTAGGTCTATGGGCTCAACGTCGCCTTTTTGTAGAAATACAAAACTGAACTTTTCGAAAAGTGGGCAAAAGTCAGCTGCTAAGGAAAGCTAATAAACCACCCCTGGAATCTAATGGATAAAATCTTGGCTTCACTGATAGGAGCACATGCTCTGGAGCAAGGGCTTTATCCGACAGCTCTGCATGGGTGTGCAGAGGGGTTCGGTTGTGCATTTCCTGCTCTACAGAACAGCCCTCTGTACCAGCTATGCATTGAGTTGCTTGGATCAGTGCTTTTAAGCAGATCTTACAGCCCAGAATAACTTTACCTAAATTTACTGTAGCCCCACGGAAGGATTCTTGATGCTATTCTGTTACTTTGCACAAAGCAGCCATCCCAAGGGGTTTAGTATCATCTTCTTGTCTTGATATTAAATCAGACTATGCCGAGGACTCAAAAGCAGCAGGTAACCAGCTTTCCCTGCTTTTCTCTGAGCTCTGCAGAATCACATTTCTTATTTGTTTGGAACTACAACTCTCTTGCACTTATCTCCAAAAGAGCCCCAAGCCCCAAAGCACACAGCATGTTTAACACGTGCAGGAGCGGTTTTGGCTAGGTTTAGATTGAGAGGCTCGCTGGATGACAACCAACTCCTTGCCAGGGCAAGCTCTGACAGGCAAAACATTCGCATTTTGGTACCACAAATAGATGCTATCTGGGAGGCAACACTGCTTTATTTTCCTCTAGTCAGAAAGAGACACATTGAAACAGCACAGTATAGCTCAGGGAAAACTGAAGCTGCATCAAGAGGGAGCCAAGTTCAAAGGACTCAACAAGGTAAAGCAGCAAGACAGTCACTTTCTGAACCTCTGTGCAATGTGAAGTGCCGCGTTTCTGTGCTGACAAGTGCAAAGCTTACTGCTTTACCTGATCTGGGAGGACTGCCACTCTCTCCCCTCCACACTAAGGCATCTCATGCACTAACTCAACCCCCCACAACTCTCCAGCATATCACATTTATTACATACAACATAGAAAATTCTCCTTGATAGTACTAAGAAATATTATCTGTCTTCGAATGCTGTTCAGAGTTAAAAGCCTAAAATTGGTCCCCAGCACGTTCAACATGGCTTCTAACTTCCCCTAAAATTAAGTTTGTATTTCTGCAGCCAGGCTAAGTCCACTTTGTTTAGCTACATTATTTTTTGCATTTCTTTTTATACTATAGAGATACATATATATTCAAGACTAAGCTCTTCCTTGAATAGAGCTTTTCTTGATTACCATCAATGCTCCATTCCATTGTGTCATCTTGTTTGGCTTTTGATGTTATAATTTCCTTATTTTACAATGTTTTAATTACACTGACTGCAACTGTTTAAAGAATAACTAGTGATTTTGGAGGTCAACTAGAGAGACTTTAAAAGGATTTGATTAGGCAATTCATTTCTTCTAACGCTACAATAGCTTTTTTTAAATTTGATTATGCAAATAAGTGCTGGTGCACTTTGGCAAAATACTGCAAAGTTTAGTCTACTCTGCTAAACAAAAAGCTATCGCTGGCAGAAATACATGAGCTAAGGAATGCATGCCATGCAAACACTAAGGTGCTTCCTGTGAGACACCCGATGGTAACACGGCTCAGGAAAACTAATGCCATGATCACCTGGGAAAATCACCTGTTGTGAAAGCTTCAATCACACTGGCTGTATTAGAATTGCACTGGAAATTAGAGAGGGCTGTGAGCCAGAGAAATAACAGAAGGAACCACCAGCCTTGCCGTGGTAAAGATACATAGCTTGGGAAGGGTGATTCTTCTCTTCTGTTTGGGAAGAATGAGAGAGGCTAAGACGACATTCGAGCTACAGAGACATCTCTGATACTTCATGGGAAGCTTTTTAGGATTATAGACACCATATAGGATAACTGGGTCAAACGGGCATTTTTAGAAGATAATCTCTTTTGTGTCATGATAACCTGCTGCAAGAAGACGTTATGCAGTGATGCTAGCATGTAACCAAATCTCTGAGACACAGGAAAGACCATGGAGATGAGACCCTTGCAATACTCTGCTCTATCCAGAAGGAGATACTTAGGACACAGGACAGATTTACTGGGACCTGCTTTCCCCAGAATTGTCTCTATCATTGTTACTTTTATGCCTACAACGTTTAATTATAGAAGAATATTCATTTCTTTTTTTTGTAAGTAAGTAAGACATGAATGAAGTATGGCAAACATCTGAATTACTTAATAGTGTTCTAATCAAAAGCTTCAACAGCTCTGTCTGGAAATGCAAGTTGTTTTTCTGGATTGATATATATATTTTTTTTAAACCTCTAGCACTTTGTAAGTAAAATACAAGCAAGACACTGTGACATAACCTGAAATATAGATTGTTCACACACAAACAGAGGTTTCCTATAAATCTCAGAATGCAAAATGGTTGAATATCAGACCCTTTATGGAAACATTGTCTTGTGACTATTGACCAAGAAGCAGTTATTTCTGAACCTGCTTCTCAGTATGAACACAAATAAAAGCTGAGAAATTTTCTGCTTTCCAACTGAAAAAGTGAAGTGAATCTGCAAAGCATTTATTTTAAAAAATCTCTTGTTGCTCTCACTGCTCTCACTGTTATTCATTTAAATGACAAGAGCAATGCTGCCGGTATGTTACTGTGGGCTATTTCAGTACTGCAGTTCTCAAGAATTAAGTAAAATAAAATCTCCCACGTTAATTACCAATGCTCCGACATCAAGCAACATGTCATCAATTTATTACAAATAGCTATAATGCAGACTTATGCTATCGTTCATATAAAACCTGTAGGAATTACTCACTTCTTCCTCTGTAAATGTCTTACAAGACATGTCCATATAAGAGATGGATACAAGAAAAATGAACAATAACATGACCAAACTGGCTATTCAGCAATAGTCACCCAAAGCTATACTATTTAAAACTGTGTTTACTTATAAAGAACCCAAATGATAATATCCAATTCATATTTAAATAATTATCCAAACTCTGTTACAGTAACTTCTAAAATACCAGCAATCTGAATCTAGCGGCATCGGATGTGCATTAATTAAAAACAGCCAACTTTTGCAACGGTTACCGGCTAAAATCCTGCCCTAACTAAATTATATTTTTGCCAGTGACTTCAGTGGAGCTTGGACTTGTTTCAGTGGATTATAAACATGATGTCTACTATGACCCTTCCTCAACAGAAATGTAATATTCAGACTTACTCATACCCCTATTAAAGTGTTGGTCTGTTTTTTAAGTAACAGATAGGACTTTGTATCATATGTTTTCATTATTTTTTTGGGATGGCTGCAAAGAAAGAGAACAGAAGCTCCAATGGAAGAATTCCAGCATTAGCAATTGTACTGTAAATACTTACTGATTGCTATCTAAGCCCCCACCTACCTGACTAAATTGACTTCTGTAACACGTACTATTGCACAACAGTTTCACACACACAATTAAAAGTTAATTATTTTTTGAAGAATTCTACCACTGAGCATTATTTTTCTTTCAAATTTTAGTGGTCTTCCTAAGGCACCAGAAAGTTAGTATATAAACTTGGAATCTAAGAAACTGTTAGTAGTATTTCTTTTCCCAAACCACTGAAGAGTGCCATTTCATTGAGTCTGTACAGAACCAATGACCTGCACGGTTAGGTCCCATGACCATAGTACAGATGTGATTACAGGTCTCTGGTCATTGCGAGCTCTCAGGTAAAGCACAACTACATTTTCCAAACCTTAAAAAAAAACTGCTGCGAAATAAACTTCATCTGCAAGGTTAGATCTCATTAACTACCTCAGGTATCTAGACAGATATGAATCTCTTGTCAAATCACTTGTCAAATGAACAAGTGCTTCTCAGAGATGGAGGCCAAACAGCGTCTCAGCTTTTAAATTATGTATGTATTATGTATGGGCAATATGCTCCTCTGAACCTGATTTTCTAGAAAAAAAATAGAAATATATACAAAAATATGCTACTTATGACTTTTAGGAAATCTGGTAAAATACAAAATTTCAGTAAAAGCTCTCTGTATTTTAGATGACTTTACCATAGAGATTTGAGATTTCCCTGTCACACTGACAATTACATCTAATGTCTGGGTTGTTAGTGGTGTTATAAACACTAGTGTAATACTAATGTATTTATTGCTATGGGTATAATAAAACGTAGTGTATTGTTATACACTAACAAAGCGCTCCTTACATAATTTCATGTGTCTCAAGATTTAGGATTCGCAAATGAAATCCAGTAGCTGAGTATTTCCAAAACAACAGACATCTCAAACCAAGATTTTTGGATCCGTAAGACTAAGATCTGTAAATATATTGCTATCTAAACTAGATTTATGTTGTTTAGAATTCAGGAAAGTGTCTTAATTGATTCACTTGTACCTTTCATTAACATATTTTCTTAAAATGTTCTTCTTGCCTAAATAAAGTTAGATATCCCTGGTCTACAGAAAGTTATATATCTATAAATCATGAATTTCCCACTCTTCATGACCTATATATTTTTTCATTAGCTTCTACTTATAATAAGTCATTAATTAACTAAATCCAAAGAGACGACTATAAAATATAAGCAAAGTATAAGCAAATAACAGAATTTGAGTCCTAGGCAAAGTGAAAAATAAAGAGTAAAATATATAAAATAACAGCACTTAGTCAGTCCTATGCTTTCAACCGTAATCAGCCACAGAGGGCTTAAAATAAACTGAAAAACAACAATATTTTTAAATAATCAAGTTATTCATGGGCATACACACATATATACACTTGCTGCAAATGAAAAGACGTACCTGCAGAGACACGGGGGCAGTCTGGCAACATGGACTCTACTGATGTATCTAGTGGTTCTGAACTAGACACCCAGTTACAACAGTTCTGTAATATTAGACAGATAAACTTCTGGTAAGTCAATAACTTAAAGCAAAATTAAATACAGTCTTTGAAAGCAAAAGCAATGATCACATCAAAATACTCAAAATCACACCTCATTTAAACTGCAGTCCTTATGCAATTTACTGAAATTTAGTAGTTTACTTAAAATGAAATTACATTGGCTTATTGATACTACCTGATGCTTAAATATTGTAGTAAAGGTGTAATTTACAGGAAAAAAACAACCATGTGCTTAAATAGCATGCGTTTAAATGCTACTTTGAGCGTGAACTTTAGTAGGTGACTGGATCAACAGGGGCACTTCAAGCTACTGCCTTCTGTATTTGTTAAATAACTACTTTTACAAATACTCAGCCTGCTTGCCTGAAAATATTGAGAGGTCAAAATTTTCAAAACCTTTTGATGGAATATTGTGTGGAGAGAATGGCTGTAAAATTACTAAACAAGAAATTATAATGGAGTGAAAGCAAACAAAACAGCAGATTACTATCCAAATAACTGCCAATATGGCTAAGATTAATTGGTATGGACATTTAAAAATGTAGACATTGATCTCTGAGGAACTATGTTCTGGGAGCATTTACATTTACCTTTTGTTCTCAAATCTCTGAATAGGATGACATTTTTAAATATTTTACTCTAGATGAACCTATTCAGAGAAGACCATGAATTGAAGTATTAAATAATACACCTTTAATACAGTATGCTGAAACTATTCCAAACCTATTGAACTGAAGATTTAATTATAAAGCGAATACATTTTTAATAAGATTGTCACCTGAACTCCAAGATCTACATGTCTTTACTTATTGCAAACCTCAGTTTTCCCTTTCGGGAAGCCTGATTCACTTCATTAAAGAAAAAAAGAAAATGGTACAACTTTTTTTTTTTTTTTTTGGAAAGACTCAATGAATTTTCAGACAGATTTCTAAAAAATCATCCCATCAATCATGATTGTAAAAATAGCCTATTGCTATTCTGGTAAACAAGCATGTATTGTGTATTTGTAGATGCTTGCCGCCCTAGTTGTGCACCATGGAATCCGTCCTCACTGTGGAAAGATCCTTGACTGGTAGATCAAGTGTCTTATTGTATTTCCTTAATTCATTCTGTCTGGAAGAAGATGTCAGCTGTGTTGCAGTGAGGAGAGAATTTCAAAGGCTTCAGTCCCCACCAATAAAGGCCGAGGAATGGCTTTTGAATAGATTTGTCAAGGCAACCCTACTGTTCTGGGACCAGGGAGAGCAGGAACAACATAAAGGAAGGGTTGCTGTCTGAGATTAGAAAGTGAAGTTCACAAAGCATGGCAGATTTTTGTAAGAAACAGCAGATCAATGAAACTATTGAACTAGATGGAGGAAAAAAAAACCACGAAAACAAACACCCTATCCAGTAATGTAACTTTTTAGCAAAAATGGTTAAAATTGTAGTACTTCTATGTTTCACAAAGGCTTTAAGGTTTAAAGTAGATATACATTTTATAATTTGCATGTATAATTTTAATTAACAGCTGAATGTGAAATTGCTAATGTAAGATGGTAGAAATTATAAAAGTAGAATTTTTATGAAGTATTGCATTCATTTGAAATAAGTAAAATTAATATTAACTACTGATAGAATACTACATCAGAGAGCTCGAGATAATACAGAAGATTAGCAGACAATTAACCAGCTTTTATATACAATGTGACACTTGCCTGTAAGAAATAAGTATTCTCGAAAGCAGTGTCAAGATATGTAAATGGGTGATTTGTTTTATCATTCATCGCAGCTCCTAATAAATTCAAAAATCATGACTTCTATAGGTACTAAAAATAGGCCACCAATGATACAGGAGAGAGAGCTTCAATGAAGAATTACTTTTTTAACAATTCATTCTTTCAATGACAGCAATTAGCCCTACAGACAGGCAGCGATGAGGTGTATATTTTAATTATTATTCACTTTACCAGTAGCCTTAAACCTGATTAAAGTAGGAGATATCCAGGTGATATGCTAGTCTTAATACCACTCAGCCACACTTCACATATGTAAAATTCTTCTTTCTTATAGGAGATTTTCAATGCTAATGTAAGTTATGACACTCCATCCACTTTTTAGGCCATTAATCATTTAACTTATTCTTTAAGATCTACTTTCTGCAAATGAAATTAAAGGTAATGCACTTGTCTTATTCAGAGCAAATGCTTAAAGAAAAATGGAGTTGTCAGATTCAAATTACAGGATTTAAAATTTTTAGTTTTACTATATAACATATATTTTAAGGTTTTGATTTCCCATAAAGAAAATGGGGATTTTTCTGACAGAGCCTGTAGGGGTTACCATTCTTTATATTTTTAACATTTAAGTCAGAGCTGTCAGACTGCATCCCAGGTGATTCTCTATTCCCATCAGTCATGGCCTATAAAACCGTAAGGTTAAGTCAGGAATAGACTGTCTATACACCATGTTTCACTAAATCCGCGGGAAGAAAGTCATATATAACAGAAAGTCCAGGATAAACTATTTTATATATAAACCTATTGTTTTAACACTGTGAAATGGGAATGCAGAACACTCATCCATGAGCTTGATTTGATCAGGAAAAGGGCTTCATAAACCAGAGTATAACTGGTCTCACTTTACAAAATCTGGTTTTTAATCTCATTGATCCCCTACTTAAGCATTAAGATGAATAATGAATGCATTCCATCATCCTTCACCCAAGAGTGGCTGTGTGTGGTTGCTGGCCATATCAATTGATAATCAGATAATCTTGGACCGACTAGCCATTACTCTTGGACAGTGGTAATAAGAATATGCTGCCTTTCCATCAGAAAAATCTCAGAGCACTTTAGAAGCAATTGCATCTCATAAAGCTGCTGTGAGAAAAAATACTTTGCCAGGAGCACAAATCAGCAGCCTGAGTCACGAGGAGCTGGAAGGGTCTTTTCTGCCATCGCCAGGTAAGCCAGGAACAGCACGCAGGAGCACGGAGTGTCCCTAGGATGTTGCTCCATTATCAGCTTGTGCTGTTATGGCACATATTTCTATATTGCTGTACAGTCAAAAGAAACCCTGGAAATCAATTCTTATTATTTTTGACTGGTAATTTTGAGGTTCAAAAACACTTAATCTCTATTTTAGCGGCAGGACTAAACACACAAGTTCTAACCTTTTTGTGACAGTACTCTCATATCCTAAAGAAATGGAAGAGGTTAGTAGATAAAGTAGTATTTATAGAGTCTTATACAGATGCATCTACCCCTACTCTTCAGAAAGAAAACAGTCTTACCTCTCGCATCCATTCTCGAATAGTTTTGCCAGCTTCTTGATGCCACACATTGTGAACAGAGTCTGTCAACGCCACAGCAGTTACCTTATTCTTTACTTCTGCCTCTCGTTGAATCATCTGTTAAAAAATACCGGCTTTAAGTTCTTTCTTTCTATTGAATAGCGTCTGCTTAGTCACAGATAATGATCCTAAATTAAAAAAGAAAGAGTAACACAAGTTCAATACTTGACTTCACTTGTTTTAAAGTTTATACAAATCCTAACAGCTCTGGAAATACAGAAGGGCCTAATATTTTTGATAAAAGAAATAATACTAACTTTTAACTGAACGAACTATTCAGTCCTATTATTTTCCATGGGGCTTGACAATTCTAGGATTAAAGGTATCATAGTGAAAAAATGGAAGATTCCCTGAGGACACCTTTCACAAGTTTCTCCAAGTTCCTATTTCTCTGCTTCAGGGAAGCTGGCACCCGTGGTTCACTGTAAGCTACTCACGACTATCATCTACTAATTTCCAGTAGATTGCTGTAGTTTTTCTGATGTACAATCTTTGACTTGTATTTTTTTTTCATTTTCTATCCAATTTAGCTACCTCACGCTCCCACCATGGTCCCAAAATTCTTTGTGGTCTCTCCATATACAAGCTTACCCAGTTAACAGCAGAGCCTCTCAACATTCTTAGGATATTAAAGAGCCTCTGTTGTTAAAAAGGACAGTATGACTAAATAATATTAGTACTAAAACCAATTAAATGATTGCTGCAAATAACACAAATGAACTGACAAAGATGCTGTAGCTCTATTTCACAGCGCTGTTCTGAAAGATAAAAGGGACTGAGAAAGAATAGTTTGATATCAAAGAGAAACAAAAGGGTTTTAATCTCCTGACACAAGTGACCCTAATTTGTAACACTGGATCAAAGAAAGTATAATGAATTATACTTATAAAACCAGCATTTCAAAACTTGTGTCTCTACCACTATGTTTGCTGCACTGAAGTTAATGGTTTTCCTTTTATATAAAATGGCGACACATACCATATTTTTAAAATCAGATATTTTTGTTGATGATGTAGTAACTGCTTTTCAGCACAATGGCTGCATCCTTGAAAATGCTGCTCTAAAAAAAGACTTTCACAATGGAGATGTGAATGATTTTTTTTTTGCAGCAGAAACTAAAAGAACACCTTAATAGAGATTTTTGATGCAAAAGTATTAAAAAAGCAAAACCCCAAAGCATTTATCAGTACCATATACAATCTTGATTTCTTTAAAATATCACACATACAAATCCTTTTCCGTAGATCCTCTTACTTCGAATTCTGTGCAACTGCTACCTAAACAACAGTATGATGTTCTGAACTATTGTGCCTTGCCTTTTGTTTCCATTATGCAGATTTTAAAATCAGTGCAATCCAATATTCTAAATGAAAAAACATAAACCATTATTGGCCAGGCAATATTTAAGTAGAACTTCCCATGCTAGATAAAATTAGGTGTTTGTCTACCCCAGAATCTTATCTTTGGTGAGGTCAGTTCTACGTTGAGTAAGAAACTTTTACAAACTTCAATCTTCCTTCATGTGGAAGCCTTTCCACAGATTTAGTTTTTTTTTTTTTTTTCATCAGGGACCCTCCTGTGGGGCACATTTAATTTCTAGGACTTTTGGAGGACAGGACAAAACAGGAGATCACATGTGTTTAGGACAAAATGGCATCTATTGTAAGAGGAAGAGCTTCACTGAGCGCAAACATAATACTGGCATTTTCAGTTTGAAGTCTAGATTTCACTTTTATATAAAGATGTACAAACCAGATTTTTCCTTTCTTTTAAGTGTTAAAACACTTGTCTGCCTTTTTTTTTTTTTTTTAAACCAGGAAGGAAGAAATACAGAAATATTCAACTGAAGAGTTGAAAATTCAATAGAATGCAAAGTTCTAAAACACCAGCACGAAGTCTTATTTAAGTATGAAATATTATACACGGAACAACTAATCTCTCACTATGATCTTCAGGCAACTGCAATAATAGTCAGGCAACTGAAAGAATAGTCGGTGACTCTGTTTAGCAGAGGATGAAATCCCAGAGCTGTAGAGGAAGGTGGAGCCTTAAAACAAAGATTCTTATCAACATTACAATCCCCCTCCCCAAAGCTATGAAAACATGGCTCAAGCACTCCGAAATGTTCCTTTGCATCTCAAAGGGCTGGTTTACTCATGCCTTCAACCAGTCTGTTTCGTAGGCTCATTACAAATATGTCATCTACACTGATATCCCTGTGATTACATCAGGCCCCAAATGTGGTCCAATTCTGCAACATGTATGAAAATACTGATTTTTTTAAATGCACTATTGAAAATAATGATCACTAGGCTGCTCTCAGTAAGAGAGTTTGTGCACACGACGTTAGGGAGCGAATTTACAGATCTCCAGCTACTTTGCTGGAGATTATTATGTAGAAGGTGTCCTATGGAGGCACACACAGCACAGTAGAAACTTCTTTCTCCTGTATAGCTTTCTCCCATCTGAACGTGGAGTAAATAGCATTTCACAGCACACAAACTTCCCTTAAACTCAGCAGCCACCACTTTCCATGATTTAACCATCAGTACCATTGTATAAATGTAGAGGATCACATAGATGTGTATATCGAGTAAGTTTAATAACGACACTGTACATATTTATATTAATGTATTAGCACTGTATACTTTTGCACTTCTTGGTTGCACCAGCTTGCACAGAATACTGTAATTTAAATTGGCACCCCAGACTGTATAATCATCCTTGAAGCACATACACGTATGAATTACTAGGAGCTATTATATGCCAAAGGAAACTTGAAATCATCCCCAACTCATACTGTACCAGTATGACTCCCTGAAATCTTCTGAAGGGTTGTTAACGAACAGTGAGGAAAAAAAGTTCATTCTGCACTGGAAGTACTTTCTTTTCTCAAGTTATTTTGTCTCATATATCTGTATCAAAAATTAGCTATCCTGGTCACCTGAGAACATCATCACTTTCTTCAGATCACAAAAACAGATGTGTAGCTCCCTTTCCCCTGGCTAGCCATCACTCAAATTCATTATTCTCAACTTCCCCATTCGGATGTAAGAATCAGGAGGCATTGATCACCATCTCTTCCTAATCTTTCTTCACAGGACACATACAGCCTTTGCTTTTTGGATCACACATAAAAGGGAGAAGAGGGTAGTTTTGATAGTTTTGATCTTGATCAAACTGATGAGATGAACATTCTGCCTGCAACCGATGGCTTAAATGGCCCACAAAGACGATGCTCTTACCAGCCATCATGACAGTTATACAGTGAAGAAATAGGCTCTACTTGACTCTGTCAGTGTAAGGCGTGACTAGCAGTAAATCATGCAAAGCATGGACCAAAGAGCCAGAGTGGGAAAGGCTGAACAGGAAAATACAGCCACAGAATCAAGTTTAGACACTATTAGTACAGGAGAAAAAAACCCAGCACATGATTGCCAGCAGAGAGATGATCAGCAGATACAACGTGTACCACAGGAATCTCTATAGTAGGAATCCAGGAGCTGCGGGGACCCAAGCGAGAAACCAACAGTCCGTTTTTCTAATGCATTTGAGATGCACCCAATAACCAGTGGTGTCTTTGGGTTCATGTTACAGCTTCAACGGCTCCTGTCTTGTATTACCTTGCAGAATGCAAGAGATCAGTAGATGGATCAGCAAATCTCCACTGAGATAGTAGATAGATCGAAGTTGACAATGTGAGTTCTTGGATAGTTCAGACACAGCACTGGCTACAGTCAGGGCAGGGGCTTCCTGGTGCACCAGTGGGATAACAAGGGACTAAAGGGATCAAATGAGTTTCAGTTACATAATTCTTTACGCCAAAAAAAAAAAAAAAATTGGTAGGCATTGCTTCTTTTATGAGGTTACTTGGAAAAAATAAACAAAATCAGTGCATTGATTGGAGCAAGAATCAACAATATTACCTGCATTTTAAACAAGAATAAAGTGACTATGTCCAACTTTGCCACCAAAATGTCTCAACACGGCATGGCAAAGCCAGAAGACTTGTAATGTAACAGTTCAAGATCTCTGCTGATAAAAACAACCTAGGAGAACAGATTCAGGTGATGCTTAAACAGCAGATCTTCTTATAAGGGATCATACTTTATCCTTTGAGAAGATATAGATTATATATTTTTGCTACAAAAGCCTCAACATTCAGTAAACACACCAAAATCACTGTAGATATAGCTCACAATTAAAACAAACTAACATACTTACCTTTTCTTAAAAAAAAAGATTTAATTTTTAACTTAGATATGAGCTCAAGAGAGCAAAATAAAATTGCAACTATAAAAGAATTAACACTCAACACAAGTTTAATATCCAGCTGCCGCTCAAATTTGATATAACTATATGATTTCAAAGGAAACACATCACAGCTTCTCTGTCATGTTCTCATTCACTAAACAGCACAGCACTGAAAGACTCAGTTTGGTGTCTGGGTCCTCCAGATTTTTCCAATCACCTTTCCTATTCTGAAATTTCAAAGTCAGCTTGAATGTAAGGTTTGGGGTCCCTTCTCTGCTGGGAAGCTCTGACAACAGGAAAAGTGTCCCTCATCTGATCAGATAAATTTTATGCTGATGTCAGTGGTGGGACTGTCCACCTTCCACTTCCACCTTTGCACACACACTTCTTAGTCCCTGGCCTAAATTCCTAATCCCTGGACTCTGCTGTGATTAAGGCAGGCTTCCCTAGCCTTCAGGCATCCCTTCTGGCCCTAGTTTGTGAGAAACTTTTAAGAAGGGAGAAAGAGTGTTCTCCTCTTTCACAAAATTCCATGGCTTTAAAAAAACACATTTGCATAGAAATTTCTTCATGCATTATCTCATATGTAGAAGAATAAAAGGTCTCGATACGAATAATTTTTCTTAAGAATAATTTAAGGTAGTAACAGCAACATTTATTTTTTGTAATATATTTATCATCTCATCTTTGCTTAAAGTCCTAGATCAGTGTTCACTACGACAAGTTAGAAAACATTCAGGCATCTTTTTGAAAGTCATCTCTATCCAGATGGTTGAAAATTTGTTCCTTCACTTTGCCAGGGAAAACGTCAATGATCTATTCACACAAGTGTTAGACTCTATCACTTACATAAGCAAGAAGTTGAAACCCCTTAAAAATGCATCTATTAAATTCAAATATGTTAATTACCTATTTATTGGTCAATTTAATGACAAGTGATCTACTGCTAAGCTGCCTGTAATGTCAAATGACAATCTCTCTAGTTGTATATATACACAATTAATACAACTCTATAATCACACAAAGCTACTTTCATTATGTATAGCAAGTGCATGAAACAGTCTCTTACACATGTATTACCTACATAATACATTTAGTGTATATATTTTAAAAAGGATTATAAAATAACATCTTGTGTATACAATATTTTGTAGTATGGCAGTTCTTGCACAAGGAGAACATGAGTACGCTTACAGGCAACTTAAAGATCTGATCTCACAAGCAAGAGAACCCCCTGGTAGACCAGTTAGACTTTAGGTAGATGGCCTGTGCGAGTAACTCTTTGCAGCATCATTCCCATACCCTTTATAGCTACTCTAACAAATGTAAAAAGGTTGAATATTGGAGCTTCTGTGAAAAGTTAAAGAAAGTTAAAACATGCCACCTGTATTTTTATGGGCTCAAGTAATCAAACCAGCCTTCATCGCAATGGATTTAAAAGCTTTTGTGGGATTTTGGGGATACTTATTTCTCTGAGTTGCTTCTAATTAGGAAGGAAGGAAAATGGATATGATAAAAACAAGGTATGCCCCCAAATTTCACACTCTCTTGAACTTTTTAGAAAAGTTTTCACCTACTTCCCCTGTCTTCCATTGCCATTTCAGTTGTGGCATGCTGTTTATATGGTATGCACTGGGCTTGAACGGGTATGTCTACAATAACTATTTGACCTGGAGCAAAAATAATTTTTGACGCAAATCCTCCATTGTCTCCAGTTGCCTCATACTGGTTTGAGTTTTTAAGAGGTTTTGGCATGTTTAAACTGAATGCCTTTCAGAGGAAACTTAACTGGCAATGCCAATCCTAATGCGTTCAATGATTTCCAGCAGCAAATTTTCTGTAGAAATTCTAGTGAATCAAAACGGCATCAGTTGGACTCTGAAATATTTGCAAAAGCAATGTTAAAGGCGAAGAGAGAAATCACTCACCAGGAGCGGTGTGTGAAAGACTTTTTCCTTAACGCTTTTGGAAGGACATAGAGATTCTTTCTCAACTTCATGTACTCCCTTGGGAGCTTGATATGTGTCTACCTTCTTTCAAGAATCCCTTTGACTCTCATTAAACTCAGAGTCACACAAATCAAATAGCCAGTCCATTTGGACAGTGACACTTGAGTGAATGTCCTTCCCGAAGTGAGAAAGACTACTCTTCATCATGAAGCATGTAATTACTGTTTGTAGTGCAAGTTTGTTGGCCTGGGATTCCCAAGTTGTTTCACAGCTTCCTGGATATAAACATGTGATTTCTAAAATATGCACAATTTTTTTTGCCCATCTTAAAACTGAATCCGATCCTCAAGTCTTCATATAATATAATTCACTAGGGATTAGGATTACAGAACTACACTTCAACAGCATAGCGAGGATAATAAATAATCCAAAGTAAGTTAAACTAGTTTCTATTTTCAATTAGGAACAAGACTAATTTTCCCTAAATGTATTCATAAATATGTGGTAAAATCCCTGCTTACAGTAGACAAAGCATTCAATATAAACCAGTTTTACTTAGCAAAAGAAAACATCTATGGAAATACAGTCACATAATACCGATTTCCCAGTACTATTGGATATTTTGTTCAAAGATCTTTTGAATGCTACAATTCTGATAATTTTCAAAAATAATAAATCACACTATAACAGGAATAATAATGCATGGACATAGCAGAACAGATTGTTTTAGAGCATCTGGAGTCTAGGACTTGTCACTGTTCACACTGTAACTAATTTCCCTTTTAGAATTTCAACTGAAAATTTTCACACATACCTTACATTTGGGTTATAAAATCTTAAAATCAATTATGATTAGAAATACTTTTAATTCTGAAACAACCTTGATTTTAAAACTTGTAAAGGTCACCTCCCTTATGCACAACTTACTACAAAAACAAAAAACAATCTGTACACAAAATTCTGCTGGTATTATTTTGCGAACAGTAAGACTCACAGCACTCTAGTATAAAAGCCTCAGGCTCCAGCTCTAACTTAATAAAGCAATTCTCCAGTCTCCCTTGTCCCTAGTGTCTTAATAAAGAGTTTATAGGAGAAAAGGCTTCAAGGACCTGTAATAACCTGCAGAATACCAAGTTCCCAAACACACATTTCCAGTGGGTTGAAAGGCGTTTTTGTGCTAGCAGGTTAGAGCACCGCATGGCAGTACCAGAGGTTTGTGGGCAAGGCTGGAGTCACCGTAGTCTGCCTTGGCTTGTCTCACTTAACAAATCTCAGGGTGATCTGACAAAATCTATCAGCTCAGTAGAAAGCCCCGTGTTTGGGGTTAATAAATGATGTAATACCATGTGGCTGAAGAACTGAGAAAGGGTCCACTTCATCTTAGCTACAACAGCTACAACCAAAATGAATTAGTCTAACGAATTACCCTATCTAATGTGATCTGGAGAATGGAGAGTTCAAAAACTACTGCAGAATTTCCCCAAGTGTTTTCTAGATCTCTCTGAATCTAATGCAACCAGTTATAGGATAAGAACATGAATAAAAGCTCTTTACTGAGCACTCACGTGAGCCTGAAACCTGTCCTTTAAAAACAAGACAAAATGTTGGCACTCCATATACATTTTTGTCTGCAAGGAAACTGTAAGTTAGATAGGGCAGCACCATTGCAGTTCTGTTTTATATTGCAGGGTTTGATCAAGACATTCCTATCAAAAGCACGGCTAAAGCAAACAAAAGCCATTCTTTTCTAATGCATCTGAAGATATGTCTGTTGTGAAGGTTGCTGGGATATTTGTCTTTGATCTGCTAGAGACCCACAGTGAATTTTGGGAAAGAGAGGCAGGAGTCAGCTGGGTTATGTAGAATCAGACAGCTGGTACTTCTTGACAGCAGCTATCCCATATCCCAGAATTAAAGTTCTGAGTTGTGGAAAGCCTGTAAGTCTCATTACCATGGAGAAAAAAAAAGTTTCAAATGTGAACAAGTTCCATCTATCTAAACTGTGAACAGACAACAAAACCAAATCACAATTTAATTGTTAATGTTCTTATGTGGCAGACTGCACTACAGATACATTGGCTTGCTTCTGATATACAAAGCTCAGAGCTGCTCTAATCTTAAGAATGTGGAGCTCCATAAGGGACGATTTGCGCTGCTAAGCAGCAGTCTAAATCAGTGTTTGCAGAATTTCATGCAACTAATGCTGAAGAGCATCTGATAGCCAAGTTTGTTTGTTTAAACATAGCCCGGGTATGTCCACTGGCATAAAGATACCCTAGGAAAATGATACTATAAAATCTGCAGTCTGCTGAACTGTATCTCATTTTGTACTTACTATTAATTTGGGCTGGGATAGTTACAAGCACATGATCACTCCTAAACCTCCAGCACAGTTGACTATAGCAGCAGAACTTACTGGTGCTCTACCTTTACCATAGGTCTGTGTCAACAGAGTCCTCTTAAAAGAGATATAGGAGGTTTTCTGTCAGGTAGATGTGTCACCTTTCCAAATGACAGAAGTTAAGCCAACAAAAGCATCTGTCTGTTGGAATAGCCATGAAAAAAAAACCTGCACCAGAGATTTTGCTAACATTTTTATCTTGGATAGGGCAAGGAAGGATTTTTAAAGCTCTTAGTCCACACATCTTTGCCAGCAAAACCTTGCACTGTAGATGTTTTTGCTTTATTTGGTTTACTTGGATTCCTGAAGCACTTGAGAGCTATTTGAGTGTCATATCTAGAAAAAATAAATAATAATTAAAAAACAACACTGTAAACTGCCAATCTTAAATCGGACTATCCAGTGTCATGAAAGTTCAAAGTGCTTCAGCATCAAGGAGGGTAAGATTGATCCAAAATAGAGGTATTTCTGCATGAAATTAGAAATACAGTCATCCTGTCGCTCCAAGTCTGGGCTCAGTTTTGCACAAATGGTATTTCTCAGCCTCTTGTCAGCTCAGAGTATAGGAAAATAACAAGCTATAATTTTAGACTAAATTTCCTTAACAAATGTTTGATGTTAAATTCTTAATCTGATGTTGCAGCTATTGCGGACACATCTTAGTATCATTTAGAAAGAGTAATTGGTGTGCATTTGACCAGTGGTGGTGATGCACAATTGCCATTTATCAGAGGTGCCCGGTTGTACTTAGGCAAGGTGCTGTATCACGTGTAAGCTGCACCAGCGAGCAGGGACTAGCCGGTAAGCTTTCTAACACCACCTGGCTGTCTTACTGTGGACATGAATTTTAGGAAGCTCTCAACTATGGAGTTCAGACACATGATTGAGTTACGGTGACTTCCCCAATTGCTGCCTGTCAGACGAACCGCAGTAACTTGCAGCTTCTAAGGGCTCTGCTAAAGTGTGGCAGTAGTTACAAGCTGGATTGTTGATGCTGTGACCAAGCTCGGCCACCTGGTCCACCCATATGATGCTGTGACCAACCTTGGCCACCTGGTCTACCCGTATGAGGGACCCTGCTGCTCCGGGGCAGAGACACCCATCTGCTCCTGAGCACTAGCACAGCATCCAGCCCAAGGGCCTCCACGCTGGTCAGCAGCCCCAAGCTCTGGCTGGTTTCAAATCAGTTAGGAAATGGCACAGGATCGAAATCAACCCCTACCTTGCGATAAAAGTTCTTCCTAAGGCACTTGCCTAAATTTGACATTTTTGTTTAATTGGACCATCTTAATTACACTGGACCATCTTTCCTGTATATCAAATATCAGCATTTATATAATACGGATCAATAAAACATTTCCTCAATCATTTCCTCTAAACCATTTCCTCTTTCATTGGATTATTTGTGTTAGAAAAGCTAAAAAGCCTTGGAGCAGAATATGTAAAGCTCTTGGCTTTTACTTATTTAGATTAAGATAAATACAATCTAGAGCTCTTAATTCTTTGTGATTTCAAAATTTTTTAAAATAAACATTTTCTAAAAATTTGTATGGAATAAAATCATTAATGCACATGGCTCAAAATGATATGATACAAGGGATTGGGTTTTGTTTTGATATTTTACTATCACTGAGATAATGGCTCATATCTAATGAAAAATGTGGCCTCAAGAAAGTTATGAAAGTAATTTTCTCATGTGTATTAATAAAAGTGCAAATTCAGAACTCATTTTAAAAGCAAACAACTGTATTAGTGAAAAGAATGCAAAACAATCAACTAAGTACAATTATTAACTGATTTTATGCCTTAAGTATCATATGCAGCAGGGTAAAATAGCTTATTACTATGAGAATGGTCTTTATACTACTGCTTTAAGCAAATGTCATGCTAGAATAAGAATGTTAATTGAAAAAACCCTACCTATTTAAGAAGTTGATTCTGTTTTATCATATGTGTATGTGTACACAAACTGGCCAGCATATGTACTAATTTTTCTAAAAAGACCAAACTAAAAAAAAAAAAAAAAAAAAACACACAGAGAAAAGCTGAGTGTTATGCTCAACACCTCACAGATGGACATGAAGTCTAATGCCCTTGTTATTTAAACACAGACAGCTGGATTTCCACTACAGCAACAGGATAAGACAACATTCACTCTTCCTGTACTTTGAAGCCTCAGCTTCGATTCTTACAACCTCGGAGTAACTTCAGGAAGGAAAAGACTCTCCGCAGGCAAGATCTCTGAGCGAGAGGGTATGTAAACTGAAACTTCTGGGGTCACATAAACTCATGAAGATAACCCTCTTTGCAGTTAGGGAATGGCAAGTTATGATTTATTATTTCAGGGAAAAAAAGTAAACTACTTCTCTTTCTTATTAAAATGCTGCTGACACATACATACTCCTTCCCCCCAAAAAGTATGTGAATGGGTGCTAGAAAAGAAAAATTAAACCAAACATACCATAATACTACTGACATCTTCAAAATCTGAATAAACAGCAAACCAGAAAAGGAAACACTTGGATAATATTTCATCAGACCTCTTTATCGGACATCAGACATGCTATCAGATATCAACCAACTGTGTCCACCACACTATGAGATGGGAAAATAACAGCAAAGTTAAGAAGATGCTACAGAAGAACAAAAATCTTTGCTATATAGACCGGCTTTTGAAGCAGTTTGAAAGATGTATAACTGATCTAACATGACAGATGATTCAGATAAAGATCTTTGAATCCGGAACACTCAGAAGACCCACATAAATATTACATATTTATGATTAACTGTCCAGCTTATGTACATGTACAGGTGCATTGTTGAAAGAAATCCATAGGCTAAGAAACAGCGCATGGACCCATTTCCTAAACTTCTGGCGAGCTACAGATGCTCTTACAACAGTTACCTCTGCAAATGGAAACGGAGGCCAGGGCCAGGAGGCTACTTCACATGTGCTGTGACAGCAGCTACACCCAACTCAGCCCTAAAGGAGAGGCAACTGAAGCATCAGAGGGACAACAGCGAATCATAATTTGTGCAGATTATTAAAGAACTCCCTTTTTTGCATGTTCATCCTATAAGCCAGCTCCTGGATGTTGGGCCAGTCTGGTCATCTCTCCCCAGCTTGCGCCTATGATTTACGGCTGAACTAGACAACTGTATATTGCCATCTCTGCACCGCCCTCCATATGAACCAGCTAATCAAACACCACCAATCATACTCAAGTATTTATGACATATGCATACATTATTAGTCAGAGAAATTATAGCAGGTAGGGATGAGTCAACAGAAGAAAGAAGACGGTCATTTCTTAGAAAAATGAATGCTGGTGTGGCTAAATTCCAGGATGATAGATGCTTCATAAAACCATTAAAAAAACCTTGTTTCTCATTTAGGAAGGTACTCGTTTATCTCATGGAATTTTCCTTGAGTGAAGGTAAAATAACCTATACTCTCATACTCATAAGCACTGAAGAGGTACTTAAGCATGTAAAAGCACTGCTTATTTATTTTCTCACTTGCTAGGAACTACAGGTCAAGCTCTATCTATGGTGGTTACACAGAGGTTGCCCATTCAGGCCTTTATGTAGCTCTCAGGCAGCAATCAAGTCACAGGGGGACACCTGTACCCAGGCTACATTAGCAGGTGGCTGTGTATGGTGCAAGCAACCAGGACAGCTGGGGCTAATGGCCCTTGGTCACTGTGGAGGATGAGAAGAAACCGCCTTATTCTGCAACAAGGGGGTCTGTGCAGCCTTCCTAGAGCCACTTCTCTCCTCCAAAACACAGAATTTATAGTACGAAACTTGGGACACAGCCTGTAGGATCAGGAGGATCGGTCAATCCCGCACTGAACGCCAAGCAACGTGAGCTAAACTTTCTGCAAGGCACTCTGAAGTTTCTGGTGTGCTTCGAAAAAAGACCTCCTGAGAATTTAACTACTTACCCACCTTTTTAAGCCAAGGGCTTAAAAAATTTTAACTTAACGAGTCCCACTTCAAAAATTTTTTTCACAGATATTTTGGAAGGCAAAACACACTGTGTGAAGTCCGCAAATTCTGGCCGTCACAAGTAACAATTTGAAATGTTAAAAACGTGGGATAAGGTAGATGTCAATCTCTGTTTCCCACAGCATTTCATGCCTGCTTTGTGCTACATATCTAGCAAATGATAAGCTCCTTGAAAGGGATTCATTTTTCCTTTTGTTTGGTTCTGAACACACAGTCGGAAGTTCAAGCATCTAGCATACAGAGCAGTATTCTTGCATGCTCTTTGCCTAATTTTAAAATAAGTTAAATAGAATATACATAATAGCCATTTAGTTAGATCAAAGGCAGCTGGAGCCACTCCTGGCGTTTATTTCCAAACCATTACACATCACTAGCAAGATATTCCACATGATTCTCTGATCTCATAAGTTTCATAAGCTAATATTAAAATGAAAAACAACTGTGAGCTTTGCTTCTTTTTCTTTTTGTTCAAGGTCCTATTAAAAAAGCAAAGCCACCCGGACAGGTTTCCTTCCTCTTGATTTCATGACCTGTACCATTTCCCCACTGTAGCCAGGTTTGTTCGTTTTTCAGAGTACAGTGGGGTCCAAAGAATAACTCCAAACCCACAGGAATTAGCGTCCTGTCTAAGTTATTCCACAGGTCAAGGAAGCACATATAGTTAAAACAGTGTGGACCCCTGGAGTGGCTGCAGTTTTAGCCATATAAAGGTGCTTTTAAGCTAAACCAACAAGCAGCCCTATACCAGCATAAATGTCTCTGCGGGAGGTTGCATCGGTTTAACTAAATTGGTTTCCAAACTGATAGTTAAACTCGTACAAAACCGAGCAGCCACAAGCTGTATTCTTGCCAGCACTGCCCTAGAACCAGGCGAGTTTGCCCATTCCGGCAGCTCTTTAGGTGTGGGCCCAAAATACAGAAGGCCTGAGGTAACAGTTGGAATAAAATCAGGTTCCCCTGTGGAAAGAGAGTGAAGGTTCACACCAGACTTGAAAGGAAGCTTTCGTGAGCTTAACAACAGCTGTGCCGTCAATGTTTTGCGTTTAATTTCTGTTTTTTTTTTTTTTTTCCTGTAACCTCTGTGTGAACTTTTAAAATGAATGGCTTTGGTGTATAAACCCTCGCTCTTGGATGGAACGGCCCTGTGAAGCTGCCG
The DNA here is from genome assembly GCA_013398735.1 of Nothocercus julius. Taxonomy (NCBI): domain Eukaryota; kingdom Metazoa; phylum Chordata; class Aves; order Tinamiformes; family Tinamidae; genus Nothocercus; species Nothocercus julius. Next base: position 1,445,653 of record VZSV01000062.1, on the reverse strand, counting down.
GTCCCCTTCACCCTTGCCCTTCTATTGCTAACCTTAGATTCCCCCCGTGCTGATGGGGCCAGGGATGCAGGTGCAAGTAAGCCCCAGCAAAACATTTGGACCAGCCTCCCAAATATCCTGTTGCCAAAAGGAGGAAACGGAAAGAAAAGGCTCTTTTGGGAGAGGACAGAACCTGAACTTTCCAACGGGACATTGAGACGGCGTCTCGTCCTGCAGATTTCCAAGATGTTTGACTTTGATACTGTAATGTGCTTAGAAATGGGAGGCATGTTTTGGCTCATTATTGTAAATATGTCACTTGGATTTCCCCCCTACACTTGCTGGGCTTTCTGAATGCAATCACGCTGTTTCATAAGCCGAGCACCTTGACTTCTGAAGTAGAAGGAGGTGAAAACAGTGGCAAATAAAATCCCAAACCCACGTTTTCACCAAATGTGGATAATGAACGCATGTTGTGGTATGCAGGTTTAATAGGCATACTTTTTCAGCTCCAGTCTCAAAGGTAAAGTCATCAATATGTTAGGAAGATCACTTTTAATACTAAAATACCTGGAACTGAAGTTTTCTGAAAAACAAAGCTCTAAAACAACCCCACTCTAAATATCAACAAGTCCACCAGCTTCTCAAGACGCCTTAGAAGTCCCACTGTTACTGTGGTCATCATTTCTTGCTTCCTTTATTTTTTTTCCTTTCTTAAGGAACTGACTGGAGCAATTATCTTTGCCAGCATTAATCCTTCTCCCACCTTACTTATTGCAAGAATCTTCACCATCTTCTGATCTCTCACAATTGCCCTGAAAACAGTAAGCCTAGCCTAGGACAGTAGATCCTACTGCCTAAAAGCGAAGAAGGAGATAGAATAACACGTACTTGTAGAAAACTTCAGTTTTGCAAAGGATCATGTAAAAATCTGTGAGTAAGTCCCACTTCTGGAAAAAAACATACTCTTGAAGCCCACTGGGATTTGGGAAGTGCTAGCACTGAACAGTCTCGGTCTACAAAACAGCCTTGATCTGGTAGTCATGCTGACATCTAATGCACCTTGGAAGAATCATGTCCAGCACAAAATGTAGATGAGGCCAGGAAATAACAGAGGGGAAGGCAAGAGAAAGGATGGACTTTGTTACCTAGTACAGTCACACAAGATGGGAGAGTCTTAAAAATCTGATGTGTGCTCCTATAGCCACATTCAGCCTGCGCATGTGTTTTATTTCCCCAAGTTGATGTGGTGCCAGCAAAGTTCTAAAAAATTTTGTGAAGGTAATAAAGTTTTTAAAGTAATAAGGTTGATATAAACTGTCTAATCAAACAAGGCTTTAAGATGGGTGAAATATCTAGTTCTGCTTTGTGTACAAAAGCATCTACAGCAATAAATATGAAGAGTTCTTGCTGTGTTAAAAGAAATACTATTTGTTTTTATTATTTTTTGGGGGTGAAAAAAAATCATACTTTATTAATGGCTTGTACGTATCCATGTGGACACATGCAGAGCTCTAAACTGTCCAGGTGATTTCCATAAAACTATGGAAAACACATATGGTGGACAGTCATTGTTTCAGATTCAGATATTGACGAAACAGAAGCTACATTCACCTCGCACAGCTAGTGTCCTCTAGCACTCCCCCAACTTAAGGAAAATAACACTTCAAAACACTGACAAGAGCAAAATCTTTAAACCTATCAGTTAAGTATGTGATGCCAAACACCCATAAAGCGCAGTGCTGAGAAATGTACACTCAGGAAGGTTCTTCTGTGTGTACAGGGAAATTTTCTCTGTCTTGGTTTCCAGTATTTCATTTTTGTAACACTCTTCTAACATTTTCTCTGGGCACATTCCAGTGGAAGAACTCAAGTACAACATCCACCAAAGTTACAGTCTCATAACTTCCATTCTCATAACTTTGCATTAATACCACACTGAAACCATCAATAAAAAGTTTTCACACTCGATATGTCAAAATCAATTTTGCTAATACAGTTTGAAATTTCTTCTAAGATGAACACATTAAGTAATTTTCTTTCTACTTTTCATTTTGTGCAATTATACCTATTTTAGTGTAATTTGGAAATAAATTGGGCTGATAACATGCGACTCAAATTAAGAAATACTAGCCCAGTTCTCGAGAAAGCTGGTAGCTTTTTTTTTAATGAAGTAATGCCAGTGAAAAATGATCCCGACAGTACAGGAAAGTAAGATGTTCTGCTTAAGCTCAGCGCAGCTGCAATAGTGCAGAGTTCGGCTGCATGCCCTGCTCCACTAACTTCTTAAAGTTGTTTTCTGGAAAACAAAACAAAACAATCTAAACTCTTAGGTCGGCGAGCCTGCAGTTTATCCCTACGTGAATAGTCTCAGTTGAGACTCCCAACACAACTGCTAACAGCGATTTTCACTAGACACTGGATATATATCACTAATGCACTTCACAAAGCCGCCTGAAAAGCCATCAGCTGGGAACTGCTTTTGGTCACTACTAAACAGGGGGCAGATTTGAACCAGTGACCTAGAAGTGAAAGACTTTGTAATCTGATTACCAATCCCTTGAGCCATCCCACCCCTCCCCTTTTCTCTTTTACTGATAAGAGAAAAAGAGTCTTATTACCTAAGCAACTTTTGTAGCCTGTTAGCAATGCAAAAGCTTTCATTTAGTGCTTAAAAAGGAAAGTCTCCTGGGCACGCTTATTAGCCCTTCTCAAGCACAGACTCTGTATTATTTTTCCCTATTAATTTCAAAATAAATGTATTGGTATAAAAGTGTAGCACAATGCTTTTTCTGATAATGATTTATAGTAAAGTTCTTGCTGATTAAAATAGGTGCTGATGAGAGGCTTTTACATAGCTGTGGAGTCAACAGATCCCTTCCTGGCAAATGAAGAGACAACATGCTCCTTTTGTCAGCAAATACTCCAAAGAATATAAATGCATTACTAAGGTATGGCGCATAGCACAGATGATAAGCATCTAAATTGCTTGTTCTTCATCTATAAATCATATTTTTAAGCAAACAAAGAGGAGGAGGGAAAAAAAAAAAAAAAAAGCTTTCCTATTCAGAGGCAGGATTGTTTGGTAAGTATTAGAGCTTCATCATAAAATATTATTTTAATGTGCTAACATAACATGATCTTGCAAATATGCCAAAATCCGTTTAAACGGAGTTGAACATTAGCCCGGATGACACGATGAAGCTATTGTTTTGCCTTTTCCTTCTCGGTCCTCTTCTCGAGACCCTCAGGAAGAAATCTGAGAGACCTTTTCTGTCAGCTTCCTACTTTTTTTTTAAGAGCCATCGTGGCCTGCGCATTAGCACGGCTTCCTTTGGCTGGAGGTAATAAACGATTAGCTACAGCATCGTGGCGCGGTGTTCGTGTTATTCTTTGCTGTACTACACTCAGCCAATGTCTCAAAAATTAATGCAAGTGTATCAGGATCTGAAATTAACTTTTTATAGCCATAAGCAACATCCGGATTGGGGGGGGGGAAATCCTATTATAGCATTTCTGGCATCTCACTGCATGTAGACTGTGAGTACTACCAAAATAAGATTTCAAATTATAAAATCAAAAATACAAAAAGAGCTGTTCCATATTGATTTCTTTTCTTTTTTTTTTTTTTGGCTTATGAACCGATAAAGCAAAACTAGGTAATGCCCATTCTTGTTAAATGACATATCAATTATTAAAGATCAGGCAGGAACTCAAAACCGTCCAGGATTATTATGTCATTATACAGAAATATTTAGAAAACCTACATATTTTTAATCAACATGCTATACTACCTAGAGTGCTGCAATAAATTCCAGGAAGATTTTTTCAGAAAATTTGACACACAGATAATAATATAATGCTTAAAAATACATTGCTAACAACTAGAACGGTTCAAAATCACTGTGACATTTAGAAAAGATCATGCTGGTCTAAAACAATCTATTTTCAACTCCCTCTGCACAAAATACAATCCATTGTTTTATTAACTCGCCTTTTAAAGGCTATGAGAGTCCTGACTAAGGCATTTTTGGGGAAGTTTAGTAAGGAATTACATTCTCTATGCAAGAAAATCATTAAGTTTTAAACAGCCAAAAATTAGAACTTATACATGGAAAAAACCCTTTAGTTCCACTGCCTACCCATCACCTTGACTAGGAGAGCGTTTGCAGGGACCCGGCGCAGCAGCCGTGAACCACACGCGTTCACGAAGACTTCGCTCCGCTCAGTGTGAGAACACGTACACGCCAACCAAAGTCAGCAACAGTTAACCAGCCAGAAATATTTACGTTAAACACTGGGGAAGTAGAGCAAAAAACGTATCAGATCTGACACAGGGCCCAATTCCAAAGTCAGTGGGTGAGGAATCCAACTTTTATCAAGTGCCCTTGCAGTTTCAGCAAGGAGAGGCGCTTTAAACCCTAAGACCTCATCTCTCGAGGTGCAGTATTGGAATTTCATGCCTAAGGAAAATCTCCTATCCACATAGGATACAACTTTCATCAAAAAGCTTTGTGGACTACAGAAGACACAAATGAGCTCTCTTCTGATGGAGCTTGAACATTATTTGGATAACAAGGTTAATACTGACACATATTCTCTGATGTTTGTGAAATAATTCCTGCTCTTACTAAATCACACTCATCTCATTGTCCAGTCTCATTTTCAAATCCCATCCAAAACAACACTATGTTCATGCACCGAAAAAACAAAACAAATAAAAAAACCCTCAAAAAAATTAAAATTAAGCAGTGACTCAGTGCCTTAGCATACAGTAGTGATTTTTTCCCCCAAGCGCAAAGAAATCTCTTGATATTTTACACACACCTAAGATGCACTTTTTAAACTTCCTCTCCTCGTCCTCAGCTCATCTTTCTCTTGACCTTTCTGCAAATAAATCACGAGAACTCCTCGGTCCTCTCCCCCCCTGGTTCCTAAAGCTGTTCATCCCCGGCGCTGCCTGGAAGCACAGCTGGCAAGGGATCTAAACCTCATCGCAGGGCAAACTCAGCCTGCTGGCTTTGCCAAGAATGACATTTCAAGTTTATGCATAAAAATAAATAAATAAATTCGCCACTGCGCGGGACGTTCGCTTCTGTGCTTGTTTGCAAGCACGGCTCCACCCGCAATATTAACTCTGCACGGCGACACCGGCCTAAAAAAAATAAAAAACCCACCCCAAAAGCCCCAAACCGCCCGGAATTAAGCAGCCGAGGGTTTCTTAGTAAGAAGGCAGGCGTTAATTAAAGCAAGAGGAGAGCAGCGCGCGCCGCCCGCCGCGCC